>CM069911.1:59335495-59544413 GCA_036172215.1 Camellia granthamiana | reverse complement strand
GTGAATATCAAAGCCTAGAGACAACCCATTTTGACAAGGTCGCAAGACTTGGACAAATAATCAAAACAAAAAACAAATGGTTACGCTCACAAGCTGTCTACGTATCCCTTTGTAAGGAACCAAACCAGCGCAGTTCTAGGGCGATGCAAATGATATGCATGCAAGAACATAACTTATGATCATGCAATGAGGTTGTATAATGAAACATTTGAATGCAAATGCAATGCAAAGAAAATGCCACATTTAAACCAACCGAAACAAGGTACAACAATTCCGATCATGAAAAGAAGTAAGTAAATACACATGCCACGTGTGGAAATCACAAGCCAAACCATATTTCATGCAAAAAGGATGTAAGAAAATTACACAAGCTTAACTACGCGTCACGCAGGAAAGGCGAAGGGCGACATAACTGTCTGGCACACCCGAGGTCTCAACCGAGATCCTAACGCGTCTCACGCAAGAGGATGAAGGGTGGTGTGAACACCGGGCACACCCGAATGTTTTTAACCGAAAAGTATGGTGTGAACACCGGGTGCACTTGAATGTTTTGAACCGATTTTCAATCCTAACACATCTGACACGAGAGGAGGAATGAGTGGTGTAAACACCAGGCGCACCCAAATGTTTTTAACCGATTTGAAATCCTAATGCGTTGCACGCGAGAGGAGGAAGGGTGGTGTGAACACCGAGCGCACCCGAATGTTTTTAGCCAATTTGAAATCCTAATGCATTGCACGCGAGAGGAGGAAGGGGTGGTGTGAACACCTGGCGCACCCGAATGTTTTTAACCGATTTGAAAATCCTAACGCATAGCATGCGAGAGAATGAAGGGGTAGCGTGAACACCGGGTGCACCCGAATGTTTTTAACCGAGTTAAAAATCCTAACGTGTTGCATACGAGAGGAGGAAGGGGTGGTGTGAACACCGGGTGCACCTGAATGTTTTTAACCAATTTGAAAAAGGATGGTGTGAACAATGGGTGTACCCGAATGTTTTTAACCGATTTGTAATCCTAACGCATCTCACACAAGAGGAGAAAGGGGTGGTGTGAACACCAGGCGCACCCGAATGTTTTTAACCGATATACAATCCTAACGCATCTCACGTGAGAGGAGGAAGGGGTGGTGTGAACAGCGGGCGCACCCGAATGTTTTTAACCGATTTGCAATCCTAACGCGTTGCACGCAAGAGGAGGAAGGAGTGGTGTGAACACCGGGTGCACCCAAATGTTTTTAACCAATTTGCAATCCTAACGCGTCTCATGCGAGAGGAGGAAGGGGTGGTGTGAACACCAGGCGCACCCGAATGTTTTTAACGGATTTGCAATCCTAACGTGCCTTACGCGAGAGAAAGATGGGTGGTGTGAACACCGAGCGCACCCGAATGTTTTTAACCGAGTTGAAAATCCTAATGTGTCTCACGCGAGAGGACAAAGGGGTGGTGTGAACAACGGGCGCACCCAAATGTTTTTAACCGATTTGCAATCCTAACGCATCTCACACGAGAAGAGGAAGGGTGGTGTGAACTCCGGGTGCACCCGAATGTTTTTAACCGAGTTGAATATCCTAATGCGTCTCATGTGAGAGGAGGAAGGGGTGGTGTGAACACCTGATGCACCCGAATGTTTTTAACCGATTTGTAATCCTAACGCGTCTGATGCGAGAGGAGAAAGGGGTGGTGTGAACACCGGGCGCACCCAAATATTTTTAACTGATTTGAAATCCTAACGCGTTGCACACAAGAGGAGGAAGAGTGGTGTGAACACTGGGCACTCCTACATGTTTTTAACCAATTTGCAATCCTAATGTGTCTCACGCGAGAGGAGGAAGGGTGGTGTGAACACTGGGCGCACCCGAATGTTTTTAACAGATTGAAAAAGGATGGTGTGAACACCAGGCGCACCCGAATGCTTTTAATCGATTGAAAAAGGATGGTGTGAACACTGGGTGAACCCAAATGTTTTTAACCGATTGAAAAAGGATGGGATCCAAACGTGGCACGAATGATTTTAACGGGAACTCTTTTGAATGAACCATACATACAATATCGTGCATGTGTAAGAAAGAAACTTAACAAGTGTGACACAGTAAGAATGCATGTTCTATGCAAGACAAACAACCGAGATACAATGTTAATGGCATGTTCTATGCAAGACAAACAACCGAGATACAATGTTAATGACATGTTCTATGTGAGAAACAAAAACGGAGGCATATTCTACGCATAATACAAGAGGGGAAGCATACTCTATGCATGATACAAGAGCGGAAGCATATTCTATGCATGATTCATAACATGATGCAAGACATGCATGCAATACGCATGAAATGCATATCTTATGCAAAAAACATATGTGAAATGCATATTTTATGCCACAAGGTGAAATGCACGTTCCATGCAATAACGTATGGGAAATGCATATTCTACACAAGGTCCCAAAGCATAATTTGACAAAAAACAAATTTAGTATCAACTTCTGATTTACCTCTCGAAAGAGTTATAATATGTTTAAAGGATACACCTCGTTCACGTTGACAAGTGATGAACATCGCGTACCGAAAACACAATTTTGAACTTCCGTCGAGATAATCTGAACCCAACAGTGAACAATCCCTTCACTTCTTGAAAACCAAGGACACAAAACAGCATTAGGACTCCAAGGGAAGCCGCTGGCCACCTACCAACCACAAGGGGGAGGCCGCCGGCTAGGTGCCGACCACTTGCCGGCCAACGATGGCAGCTCGGGGGCAATTATGACTTTTTGGCTCGGGTCTTTAAATATACAACTCAACACTTTATTTCATCACTTCTCTAGGGCCGAAATCTTTCTCCCTCTCTCTCTAGACACTCCTTCTCTCTAGATTTGCGTTTTTTACTTTTCCAACACCCCATGCGAACTTTATTCGCTAAACCCTCTTTGTTTCCTTCACTTTGAACCGATTGAAATTTGATTTCAGTGTTTTTTCCTTTATTTCCACCATTCTAGGCTTGTTCTCCTCGAGTTTCTCTCAGGTTTTGTGCATTTTTCTAGGCTTTGACTTTTTTTTTCCATTTTCTCTCTCATAGGGTTGATTTTTTCCAACTTTACCATTTTTTTTCATTTTGCTTCATTTTTTCACCCACTTCGCACCCATTTTCCAGATGGTAGATGAGATTCCTCACGACGGAGCTCCTTCAATAGTAGAGCCAGCAGCTGACCTTGAGGCGGACTTGGAGGTAGAGATTGAGCCAGAGGCCGAACCAGAGCCGTTACCGCTAAGGGTACGGCCTTTCGATCCAGAGAGATATCATTCTCAAACACATATCTTACCTGCCTCTAGAGGCATCAGACACTTCACCGAGTTTGCTTGTGGCGTACCAAAGGACCTTTTGCTAAGGGAGCCAGCTTCCCACCTTTCAGCTATTGCTGTTGAGGTATGAACTCTATTTTTATGCATTCCTGCCTTTCTTTACTTGCATTTCTTGCATTGCCTTCTATTTGACCATACTATTATCACTGCTTTATCTGATCTAATTGTTCTTTGCCACAGGGCGAGGGTCGTGCCTTCAGAGGGTACGATGTTATGACCGCCCGAGATTGGTTCGACGAGCTCCCCGCTAGAGTTCGTGACATCATAGAGGAGGCTGGATTTGGCCTATTTTGCTCTGGCCTGACGCGGGTCACCACAAGCCGTCCTCTCTTGGGAGCACTCGTGGAGAGGTGGTGGGACACCACCAACTCCTTCCATTTTTCCACTCTAGGGGAGATGACAATGAGTCCCTATGACTTCACCATGATCACTGGCTTAGAGGTAGGGGGTGATCCGATCCCTCTTGATATAGACATAGAGAAGTGGGAGGTGGCCTGGTTCGAGCTGCTAGGAGCACATCCACCTATATACCGAACAGGCATGGTGAGATACACCTGGTTTATCAAGCAATTCAGGGGGAGCGAGCTTGAGACAGTGAAGGAGACAGAGTAGTATGCCAGGGTCTTCCTGATGTTCGTCTTCGGTACCACCTTGTTTTCGAATAGGTGGAACACCGTAGGCCTATATCTGCTGAACGCCCTGGTGACCCTTCCTCGAGTTTGTTTCTACGACTGGAGCGGAGCTAGCCTCGCCACGCTATATGGATATATGAGCTTAACCTCCCGTCTGAGAGGAGACTTGATCGGAGGCTACTGGTGAGCCTGGGTGGTACACATCTCAGTTCTTTCCTAGCACTTTATATTTTCTACTTTACATTTCTGCAACACCTGTGCTTTTTGCTTTTCACTTTTTGTATCTGCTCACATATTGTGCTTTCTACTTTGCACTTTCTGCATCTGTTCATACTGTATTGATCACATATCACTGTATTTTCTCCGCAGCTATGGTTCTATGCATACTTTCCGACTCTCACCCCAGAGCCTGTAGAGGAGCTTCCCCTGATAGTCTCCTACTCACGAAGGTACGGCAGCTGGCTTCAGCGTAGGATCCGCGAGCCTTTTACATTTTTCCACCACTATTTCGACACCGTGGCTGCTCATGAGGTAACCCGAAACACAATCATTTTGCTTTATCACTGTTCTGATTCATATTTAGCAACTGACAGCAACTAATCATCTATACAACCTCTATTTGCAAATTATGTGGCAGCCATGGACGATGATACTAGTGGGGGTCCGGGACCAGTATGCTAGGGCTTAGGCCACCTCCCGCTACTGCATTTTACTCGAGGGCCCAGTCTGTCCGGCATGGTTCTTGGGCGAGCGCTTCGTGCGCCAGATTGTGGGCTTGCCTGACCCGATCATGTCGATGGCTTCACTAGAGTCCATGCGATCTGTAGATGGCCTATCTTTTGAGGAGATCATCCAGTTTATGGTAGGCTTGGATGCTGACTACTTCTGGGTAGAGGGAGATTATACAACCTTCATTCAGACACATCTGATCTCTGACCGATGCTCGTACTGTGAGAGAGAGGCCTAGAGTGACCGAGGTGAGTAGGGCTCTTGGTAGGAGGCTTCTTAAACGAGGCAGAGGACAAATTAGCTAGAGCTTCCGACTGTGCTGACTTATTGGCGGCATACCGGGGAGGCTTACCAGGTCCCAATTAAGCTTGCAATAGCTAGACACAAGCTTGTCGGGGTTCGAGGCCTGACTCCGGTATGAACCACACTTTAGCACTTACACTCCATATTTCATTTCAGATATGTTTACTGCGAACACTGATCATTCAAATACATTTGCAGGCATCCATCGATTACACATGAGGCACCCTTGAGCAAATAGCCTCGTTGATAGGGATGGTACAGAGGAGGGAGACACTACTCGGCCTCCATGGTATCCCGATAAGTTCTTCAATTTTTACTCAAAGCATCAAATTTCCACGAACACTGACATTTCAACTGAAAACTTCTCAAACTATACTGATACACTGCATCTGATACATTGCACTCACACACTGTATCTAACTTCTGCATACACTCATTTTACACATCCGGTCTGCATCTGATACACATGCTATAACTGATATGTGACAACTGTCTTTTTGGATCCCACCTATGCCGATGGCACCAGCGGCAACTGCAATACTTGCACCAGCGACAGCTACAATAACTGCACCAACAGTACCTCCTCCAGCAATGGGGAAGAGAGAGAGACGGTCTCCAACACGCGGTCGAGGCAGAGCTAGGGGCACCCGAGACGAGAGTGGCCCTTTAGAGCCCATTCTAAGTGATAATGATGCTGAGATGAGCGACTCTGAGGAGGCAGCAAGTCAGTATTCAGAGTCATCGGAGAGTGGAGATGACGTCGGCTCAGGTTTCGAGAGCGGAGACGACGATGCTGAAGAGGGCTCTGGAGCAGAGAGCGGAGATGGCATCGGCTCAGGCTCTGGTTCGGAGGGAGATTTAGACAGCGATGTTGATGGAGACAGTGCCCGAGAGTCCTCCCCTTCGAGGAAGAGGACGAAGAGGGCCTCCCGAGCCTGAGGCGACCGATGCTGATTTTTTTTTCGTATTTCTGCTTAGTTTCTTTTTTGTTGGTAGCATTAGCAAATTGTATAGCTTTAGACAAGTGTATTTGCTTTAAAACTTGTACTCTTTTTTTGTTAAAAAAAATAACCACGATCGAAATAAAAGCAGTTTTTATGAAAGAGTATTGTATTTTGCATCATGAGCACCACATTGCATGGAATGGACATGGAATCGAATTGGCCAAGATAACACTCTTGATTGAAACAAAAAGTTAATCGGGTAATGAACCAACCAACAATTGACATAAAAAGCAATGTACAACTCGATAAACAAAACAACAATAACTTGATAAAGCAAAACAACTCAAATACAACTTGACAATCTTGCTAAAACTAAAAAGACTCAAAACAAGACCTTAAAACACACAAAGAGCAGAACAACACATGCTTCCAGCACTGTTCAGCACAAAGGTGGACAGCAGGTCAAAGTAAGAGATTTCCGGCCACAAACAAAGGTTACCGGCCACATGTCGGCCATGAGAGGTGGCCTACCGGCCATCAATATCCTTTGCCGGCCACCAATGTGGCTTGTCAGCTACCTGCCGGCCACCTGCCAGCTGTCAATGTGAAGAACTTCCAGATTGTTGACACCTGGCTTCCACCCACTACCTTATCTTCTATAAAAGGTTGAGCTACGTGATTTCTTCATTTCAACTATAAATTCTTCATAAACGGAGCCATTTTTGGCCAAAAAACTTTCGGATTGGATTACAACTTTAGATGGCTCGGAAAAGGTGAATTTATGGGGTTTCAGCATAAATGCACTTTTCCCATTGAGCCATTCTCCGCTTTGTTTTCCGTTCCTTCATGCTGCGGCTAGATGTTGGAACCCGATTACACATGTCTTTAGCTTTGAGGGACAAGAAATATGCCCGACAATCGAAGAATTTCAAGTGTTAATAGAATCCCAACGCAATGAGGAAATCATACCTCAGCCCCGTTTCGGTCATATCCAAGCTCTGGGACGAATGTGTGGGCTCACGTTACATGAGGCTCGATCCTTGGTTCACAATGGAGAGCTGGATATTCTGAGCCTGATCTATCAATTTTCTGATGTCGGCGACCGAAGTAACCTTCTTTGGTGGGGTTTTCGGCAACATGCCTTTTGCTTATGTATGCTGGCTTATTTCCTTCTTGCCCCTAGTCTTGGAGGGTCTAGCATTTGGCTAATTAAAGTGGCCCAAGGCCTAAAAAAAGGCAAGAGTTACATTGGCTTGGTGCTAGTCCAGACTTTGATGGGCTTAGATGCCTTCCATCGGCGAGAGACTAACAAATTCGCAGGGAGTCCACTACTTCTTCAGGTAATGTCCCCACCATTTCTCATATGTGTTTTTCACATCACTTGGCACTCATGCTCTGCTTTTCTCTCGAAGCCCTTTTCTCACTTTTCTTTCAACACACATCTCTCTATTTTTTAATCTCTCTTTTCTTTCATCCCTCCCCATGTGTGGCTTATGGACAAGCTGAAAGTAGTGGATTCTTGCCCTGAGTACACAGCTCGAGGCTATTTCTTCCGCTAACAGCTAGTAGATTTCCTGAATGAATGTGGTGGTGCCACTAGATGTGCAACAGGTCTGTTATTGGCATTGCTTGGCGTTGCCCTTAGCTTAACCTAACCGAAATGAGCTACAGCATGACTCGGTAACCTGGCATTTAGCTGATCGGCCTTACACACTATGTATTCTATTTCTCTTTCCGGTTCAGACGCTAGTTTGGACATGACCAGACTCGCCTAGAGGGGGAAATAGAGTACCCGGTTTCATTCCCCGTCTGAGGTTCACATTTGGTTAGGTACCTCACTACTTAAATGACAAGAGAGCTTTTGGCCCCTGCCTCTAGTTTCAGCTGTGCCCTTTCTGGTGAGTGCCTGGCTTGGCTCAAGGATGAGGTACAAACCGGGCCCAATTTGGCATCAGAAGCTTCTACGAGCACGAGTGGGGGATGCAAGAACACCTTACTCATCTATGCCCTTAGTTTATTGCTTTGATCTTTACTTTTCAAGTTTTATGAATGTAATAAAAGCAACTTTGATTTGTATTGAGAGTTGGAGAACTTTGTATTAAAATCAATGAAATTAAAGTTATGAGCACTGAAAGTTTTCCTTTTGGTCCAAAAATGGTCTAAGTTGTAAAAGGTAAAATTTGAACAAAATCAACTTTTATCAAAAATTTTCAAAACCATTTTCGATAAGGATCACCACTTGACACACACGGAATCAATCCTCGAGAAAGTTGCCTCAGCTCGGGAACTTAGGTACGAGAGGGGAAGGTCATAACATGAGTACTCCTGCTCGCCCGATTAGAGATCGGCCTCTACTAAACATGATATGTTGTTTTTGAAATGTGTTCTTATTCCGGTTATTAGCTAACCTTACTATGTAATGCGCACAGCATACAAGTATAGACTAAATCACTCGATTTGGAACAAAACATCTCATATTCGTTTTCTAGAATGGTTTGGAAGTGCTACTCGCAAGTAGGCTAAAACGCGGATTTGCCACTCTCAAGTGGGCTTAAAACGACATGATTTGCCACTCCGCAAAGTGGGCTTAAAACGCACATTTGATGAATTGTTCCAATTCAAGCAATAAAGCCTTCACCCATAGGCATTGATACAGTTAAACACTTAAGAAAATAGCCTCATGACAAACATGCTAAACATGGCAACACTCACACTCATGCAAATATGCTAAAGCGTAAACACTTACAGTGTACTTCGAGCCAAAACAGAAAAGTAGTTAGCAATCATGCATGATTCTAGCTATGTCGAAGATGCCTAATGCAATGCATGCAATAATGCAACTAATAGGCTCGGCTATCTAAGATGGCATATGAATGCAACACTTGATAACATGCTTTGGAACACGTATTCAAGAAAGTGTATTAAAATACAATGCCGTTTGAATAATGCGCCAAGCCCGGTGTATGCAAGACAAATGAATGATGCACGCATGCAAAGTATAAGGTATGCTAATTGAAATATGCCCTAAACTAACCATCAAAAGCTAATAAGTGAAAGGGAGAAAGAAGTGGGGGTTGGAAGACATGCACATACACACACACACGCACCCTTATTACAACATTGCGCCCTCTCGACGAAGGGTCCAAATAAATAAGAGCTAAGCTAAGCTACTTATTACAAACCAACTAATTAACTATGCTAAGCTAATTAATTACAAACCGAATTGAAACTAGCTATATTAAGCTAATTAGAATATTACAAGGACGAATTAAATTAGCTAAGCACGTTAACTAATTAATTACAAAACCGGCAAATTAACTAGCTAAGTAAAGCGGTAAAATGGCCTCAAGGGCGAGGGAGAGATGCATGCTCGGTTTGCTTCGCCCGGAAATGCATTGCCTTGCCATGAGTTGTCTCTGTTTGCACACGCAATGATCTCAGTACATCTTACACACTTTCACGTTGCATCTGCCCCAAAACGGGAGCATTTTTGGACAGTTTTGCCACAGGTGGCCGGCCGGCCACCTCAACTGGCTGGCCGGCCAATGCAAGTGGTCGGTCGGCTAGTGAAAGTGGCCGGCCGGCCACCTCTCCTTCCAGAATTCCAATTTTGCTGCAACAGAGAACAAAAAAGGCACAGCAATGCATTTGCAAGGAAATGTGTGTGCAACTACTCTCCTTATCATTTCTCAAGCTTAAATGAGCGTAGTACTCGGCTCTCAAGCCACCAATCACGCATCTCAATGCATGATGGCCGAAGAGTCAAGCTTGCACAACGTTAGTGAATGCACAAACAACGCATAAGAGCCTCCACTTCTATCATACATGGTCAAGAGGGTCGGCAACCAAGAAATGTGACACGTTTCATCACTTGGAGTATGAAACGTCTCACATTTCTTGTGTTTGGATTAACGTCCGATCCAAATACAATGCAATGCAAACAACATGCTTATCTTTCAATACTAAAGCGACATGCACAAGACTCAATCATGCAAACAACGCATGCACAACATGTTAAGGGCCAAAGGCATTGAAACTAGTGACAAGCATTACACTAGAGGCATGCAATATCAAACTCAAATGGCCAAACCAGCTATGGATAGACCTAAATCATGCCAACTCAGTGGCAAAAACATGTTGAAACTTGGACACAAAAACCAAGAAAAACATGCACACATGTTGGCTCGCAAGCAAGACATAATGCTCAACTCTCAAAAGCACTTCATGAGTGATATGTGTGAGAGTGTGACAGAGGTATATGCTTTGAAATTACATGCTAAAGGATGCTATATCATGCAAACATCACAAGCAAAGCATGCCAGGGGCCTTAAAACACAAGACTAGTAAAGGCCATTACACTATGACCATACAAGGCAAGCCTCAAAGGGCCAAGATCATTCCAAATAGAGTTTAAGCATGCTAAATCAATGCCAAAATCATGCTGGAGCATAGCCAAGACAAGTTAGAATGAAAGGCCAAAACATCAAGTATATAAAGCTAGTGAGCATGATTGTATTACAAGTACAAAAACCAATTGAAGGGTGACACAACCAACCAAAATCAGAGTTAAAGCATGCCAAAATGACACCAAAAACATGCTGAGATAGAGCTAATACATGCTAGAATGATGGACTAACGCATTAGGCATTCAAGGCTATTAAGCAAGATTACACTACAAGTGTAAGAAGCATGCACGAGGTGACTCAATCTGGCTAAAATAGAGTTACAACATGCTGAAATAAGGTCAAAAATAGGCTAAGATCAAGTCAAGTGATGGTAGAAAAACATGTTTAACAAGTGGGCCAACAAGACATGCAACCAAGAAGCAAAGAGGGGAGGCCACCCCCTCTTATCTTGAACCTCAAAACATGGTTTCTACCACTGAAATTTCTTTGAGTTTCAGTGGTAGAAAGGCCAAACAAAGGGTGCTTCAAAAGCCTTAAGAGATGGCACAAGGCTTAAGCAAATAAGGCACAAAAAGGGATGAAACACCCCTAACTCCCACAGGGCTTCAAAGCACCATTTTAAACACTTAAAAATAGAGGATTTTGTAGTTGACAAGTAGGCCTAAAACAATATGCAAAGGTGGCCAAGATTGTGTACAAAAATAAGCTTAAAAAAGAGAAATGCTCACCCTTGAAGAACAACAGCAAGACAACAGCAACTTTGAGCCAAAACAAAGTCTAAGACCTCAAAACAAGCTTCAATGGACCTCAGCTCCAAAGTGAAGGTGTTTGACTAGGTGTCTTAGTGCAAAAATGTGAAGAAAACACACTTTCAAGCTCAATATAGGGAGAGAGAAAGAGAGAGAGAAAGAGAATTCAAAAGAGAGGGAAATTTCAGCTCTGAAATTTTGTCAACCCCCAACAAGGGGGAGGGACCTCCCCTTATATAAGCAAAGCAAGGAGAAGCTTGCTTGACAAGCTTAGAGCTTGTTCCAATCCCTTCATACACGTGTATGAAGGATAGCCTCAATGCTCAACAGTTGGCTTAAAATATCTGGAAATATCTAAGAAAAGAGAAAATTGGCCGCCGGCCAGTTAAGGTGGCCGGCTGGCCACCTCCCCTAGCCAGCCAACCACTCCAAGTGGCCTACAAGGGAGAAAAGTGGCCGGCAGCCCTTCCCCTCCCTCAGGCAAGAGGAAAAAAGGTTTGGCCTAAAAACCAAGGCCAAAACACAAAGTGTTAAGAGACTCAAAGACAAGGCACTCAGCCAAGAACTTCGGGCGCTCGAAACAAGCACAAACATGCGTAATCATCGAGTGCACAACCGATGACGTCAAAGTCTTGAGGTCAGTCAAAAATGGGGTGTCTATAGGAAGGACCTGAAATGAGCACCCCCGGTCACCCGATCAAAGATCGGCCTCTACTAATCATGATATGCATTTTTATAAATATTATGTGTTCTTATTCCGGTTATTAGCTAACATTATTATGTGACGCACACAAGCAAGTATAGACTAGTCGCAAGACTTGGAACAATTCAACTCATATTTATTTGCGAAAAATGGTTTGAATTTGCCACCCTCAAGTGGGCTTAAAAATGCGGATTTACCACCAAACATAGTAGGCTTAAAACATGATTTGCCACAACAAAGTGGGCTTAAAACATACATTTGTTGAATCGTTCCAATTCAAACAACAAACCCTTCATCCACAGGCATTCAAGCAGTTTAGCATTTAAGCACATAGCCTCATGGCAAGCATGCGAAACATGGCAATATGGCAATCACACTCACGCAAGCATGCTTAAGCATAAAACTCACCGAGTACTCCAAGCCAAAACAGAAACTAGTTAGAAAAATGCATGATCCTAACTATGTTAAGTGTCTAATGCAACGCATACAATAATGCAATTAATAGGCTCGGTTACTAATATGGCATATGGATTGATTTTATAACATGCGATTAAACACGTATTTAAAGAAGATATTGAAATAACAATGCAGTTTGAATAATGCCCCGAGCCTCGGTGCATACAAGACAAATGAATGGATGCAAGCATAAGGTATGCTAATTGAAAATGTCCCTAATCTAACCATCAAAAGAGATTAAATAAAAGGGAGAAAGACGTGGGGTTAGAAGACATGCACACACGCACACACACTTATTACAACATTACGCCCTGGCGAAGGAGGGTCTGAATGCATAAGCTAATTAGCTACGCTAATTAAGCTAACTATTACAACACAATTTAACTAACTATTCTAAGCTAATTAACTATTACAAATCAAATTAATTAGCTAAACACTTAACTAATTAATTACAAAGCGACTAAGCTAATTAATTACAACATGAATTAACTAACTAATCTACTTGAATAATTGCAACTTACATGAATTAGCTACCACTACTTAGCTAAGCAAAGCAACTAAATGGCCTCGGGGGGCGAAGGACATATGCATGCTCGGTTGGTTTCCTTCCGAAAATGCCACTGCCTCACTGCTGTAAGACTCTGTTTGCACACTTGAACACCAAAGAAGCTACCAACTTCCAGAACACCTCTGCTCCCTTTTCCATCACATTGAGCAACTTTCTTTATTGATGGCCGATCGGCTACCATTGGTGGCTGGTCGGCCACTGCTGGTGGCCGGTCGGCTACCCCTGCCCTGAACTTTCTTTTTTGCTGCAATAGAGAGCAAATAGAGGCAAAGTAGTGTATTCTCAAAGGGTGTTTGTACTGTTACACTCCTTATCATCACACAAGTTCAAAGGAGTGTAACTCTTAGCCCTCAAACCATCAACCAAGCAATTTCCATGCATGATGGCTAAGGAACCAAGTTGGTATAAGTTTAATGAGTGCAAAACAAGACTCAAAAAGACCACCACCCTATCATGCATGATCAAGGGTGATGGTGACCAAGGGAAGTGGCACAATTGAATTAAATAACATGCGGTCTAAGCACATATTCAAAGAAGTAATTAAATAACAATGCAATTAGAATGATGAACCAAGCCTCGGTGCATGTAATACAAGATGAATGAATGCAAGCATAATGTATGCTAATTGAAACGTAATGCTCCTAATCTAACCATCAAAAGCAGATAAATAAAATGGAGAAAGACGTGGGGTTGGAAGACATACACGTTATTACAACATTTTGCTCTCACGAAGGAGAGTCCGAGTGAATAAACTAGCTAATCTTACTACGCTAAGCTAAGTGAAGCTAATTAAGCTAATTATTACAAAACAAATAAAATTAGCTAAACTACTTAACTAATTATTACAACACTTGAATTAATTAACTAGCTATCACTAATTAATTACAAACAATTAATTGCATTTGATAAGAGCGTAATGGAAGAGGGATGAAGGTTGCATGCGCAGCGCTTGAAAGCTGCTCCGTCTGCCCAAGCCGCCTCTGTTTCACCTTCAGCCACTGCCTCTGTTTCTGTAAAACTGCACTATTGGCCATACACCAAGGGCCAGCCGTGGATCATCGACAACCGGCCGGGTATACAGATGACCGGCCGCGCATCAATTTGGTACAAAGCTCTGTTTTTGTGTTATTAGGTGAAATCAGTGCAGACAGAACATTCTCAAACTCTGTTTGTCCTTTCTTCCTTCTCTGTCATGGGAAAGCCTCGAGAGAAGATAGCAATTGATTCCAAAGCCATCAATGAGCAACATGATCGCTTGATGGTCTCGGATGCAATTTTGGACAAAAGTTAATAAAAATGCAAAAAGTAAGACTACCCCTCCCTCTTGTCATAGTATGAACTCAAAGAGGGAAGTTGCGATGCTTCAAGAATCATCAAAATGCCATTGATTAGCATGTGACAACTCTTGACACAAGTGACTTGGCATAACGTCCGGGTAGTTCAAGCAATTCAAACCACTTTCTTTATGTGTGTTGATCCAAGTTTTAAACCAATTTTATTAAGCCTTGCCATTCTTTAGTCCATTGGTCCATAGTGATGTTAAGTCCTCTAAACAAGAAATAATTTCAAATGAGAGGTTCTTCGAAAGCATGAGAGAAAGACTATACAGTTGGCAATGAATCTTCGAAAAGATTAAGCCATTAGATAGAAGTCTCTCTAACATGTCTTGAACAACCTCAATCAGTTGAAATCATTCTCAAGCATGAAAAAGGTGGATGACGGATTGATTGTTAAAATGAAACTCTTAAGCATGAAGATGAGTAAAAGAAAGCTTGGAACAACATGCATCAAGTTACATATGCTAACTTATGAGACCACAAATGAACTAAACAAGGCATAAACTAATTGAAAAGGCTTGGACAACCCTTAATACATGGAAAACAGAGGCTAAACATACATGGAAAGAGCTTGAAAAGCTAAACAATCAAGAGAAGAATTAAGGCTAGTAAGTAAGAAGAATGAGGGGTGGCTAACCCCTCCACTTTTAACACCTCAAAACATGATTTTTAGCCTTTTGAAAACTCTGAAAATCAGTGTAAATATCAAAGGAAAAGAGTGAAAAATAGAAGGTTTGAGTTATAAGTAAAGGTATAGAGAGAGAGAAAGAGAGCATAGTCTCTCCACCCTTTTGGTAACTCTTCAAACCCAACCTCAAACACTTCAAATAGGTTCAAAACAATATAAAATAGCAAGAACTATGAAGCAAATGGAAGAAATGAAAGGAAGAGAGAAGAAGACAAGCTTATACCTTTCAAGGAGTAAGCTTGTTGTTGATGATCCAAACTTGGTTTCAACTCACTCTCAAGCTTGAATAATGTTTCTCCAAGATCAACCAAGGCACTAGGGTGGTAAGACAAGGTTGTATATGGAGTATAGAGAGGACACAAGGAAGTTAGGTTAGCTCAAAGCTTGCTTGCAATGGAAGAAAGAAGAGGGAGGGGCTCTCAAAGTGTATATATGGTTTCTAATTTTTGTTCAACCCTCAAAACAATCTCAGAGCTTCGTTTATATAGAATTCAAACTCAAAATGTGATAAATATCTTCAAAAATAGACAGCTGGCAGGCTCTCGCCCAAAATAGTGTTTTATCGCCATCAAGAGCCGACCGGCCATCAATAACCACAGCCGGCCATCACTGATGCACGACTGGGCCTTGATGGCCTCCCCTGTCTTTTTGGTTCAAACTCAGCTCAAGCTAGAAAAAGGTCCAAAAATGAAACTCACAAGTTCAAACAAGGTAAATGTTGAAGATTTGAGGTTATTTCAAGAGCCTTACTGAATCCGAATCCCTGCGAATTCACAATTCAACTTTCATCATCGAGTGCATCGAACCAAGCACCTAAGTCTTGTGGGCAGTCAAAAATGGGGTGTCTACAGAGTGCTGATTGACAAATGCCTCAGATAGCTCCTGTCAATTCCGTTTTGTAGAGTCCTCGAATTTAGCCTACCAGATGGCCGCTACATCAGACAGGGTCCTTCCAAACAACGAAAGCTTCTACACCCGAGACAAACCCATGGGCCTCAATACATCCGAAAACAATCAGACATGCATGATTGGATCCCCACTCCCTTCGAATCTATCGATGTGGGGCATTTTAAATTTCTCTGGTAATCTGACCGAAGCCTCAGTGTACCCATCTTCAATATTTGGAATACAGTTGAAGCCCTGGGATTTCTTCAATGCTTTCTCCAATTTGGCGATTTTGACCAAGGCTAGATTAATTTCATTGATATCGAAAGGAAAAATCCCTGGAGGAGGTTGAACCAGAGGACGATAAGCTGGAACTGGGGGAAATATGTTCAGAGGATCTGGGACTGGTAGATTTTCTGTTGGTGGAGGTAGATCCGGGTTTGGCTGAGCAGTAGGGATCGAATGCACAGTTGACGCCGATGCCCCAGATGTACGCTGCAGATCGGCAATGACTTCATCTTGTGCAGCCATCCTCTGGTTTATAGTATCCATAGTTCTTTGGATAGCAATCATCATGGCAGCAAATTCCTCTGCGTTTGGTGCTGTGTTCTATGCCATTACTAACCTAGGCGAACTAGATGCTGGTGAGTTGATTGGCTGAGAATAGGTGAGTGTTTGTGAGGTGTTTTGTACTAATGCTACTGATCGACTATTTTTCTCCATCGAGTGATTGGAGGATGCGAGACTAGTACGGGCTGACCACGAACAAGGTCTTGAGCTTTGTACAGCCTATCGAAACGAGTCCACACAACCTGGGGAATATTAGGTCTTTCTGAAGCTATGATGGTAAACTACCTAGCAAAAAGAGAGAAAAAAACAAAATCAAAATCGAACAGCACTTCAGCCCCAATTCACAACAGTCAAGACATATAACTAAACTATAATCCCCACTGAACTCTGTTTTCAAACCTTATTGATATGAACCATCCTGTACAGTCTCACTGTAAAAGCATATATCAAGTAAAAGAACCAAAACACCCCTATGAGGGGGTAGGGTTACCCTGTCCTAGATTTTTGGCATGATCTAAGCTGCATTATTTCAAACAACAAGTTTCACAATATCCTACAAATGGGTGGCATCCTGTCCTAAATTGGAATAGTCACTATAGTTTCACTATATGCAACTAGGTCAAATGGTCAAAAGGGTACCTTGGCAAGATTACCTAATATACCTCTCACACCTAACACCGATAAGTGAAAGGAGAATCAAACGGTATAGCGGTAGTCCAGATCCAAGGGTTATGTTCCTAACATGGCAGAGCCCATGATCGGTCAGCCTTTTGGTAAGCCTTTCGGGCGAGCCTCCGGCAAACCGTCCAGGAATAGCAGTCGACAAACACATTGACTTTAAGCGCACCAATGCAAATGCAAATAAACATATAAGTGTAAATAAAAAGTCACATCATGAGTTTCAAGTCAAGTTCTCTAAATCCCCAGCAGAATCGCCAGAAACTATAGGTCTGCTTTCCGCGCTCCTTTAGGAAAGCGAATAGCCCTACAGTTCGGACTCCACTTGTGGTTCCGAATCTGATTTCACAAGTACAATGTGAAATGATGAAACACAAAAAGAGTCCAAATCCGGCAATTCTTTTTGAAAAATCAATGTTTGAATCAAATGCCAAAAATGGACTACTTTGCCAAATTAGAGAGTCGCCACCTAAATATTTTTGAAAAATTTAGGAGAACCCGAGACTCGTGCCAAAGGCCACTTATCCATCATCACCAAAATTGTCTCAGCTCGGGAACTTAGGTACGAGAGAGGAAGGTCATGAATTGAGCACCCCCCTCTCCCGATCAAAGATTGGCCTCTACTAATCATGATGTGTTTCTTATTTACATTATATGCTCTTGTTCCGATTTAGCTATTCTTTACTATGTGATGCGCACACAAGGTATAGACTAGCTTGCAAGAATTGGAACACTTGATCTCATGTTTTGTTTTGAAATTGTTTTGTGAATTTGCCATTTGAAAAAGTGGGCTAAAATGGACATCTAATCAAACTATCCCAATTCAAGCAACTAGCCTTCATCCATAGGCATTCAAACAGTTATATCATTTAAGCACTTAGCCTCATGGCAAGCATAGTAGATATGGCAACACAAACACTTGATACAAGATGCTAAGATGTAAAAGCTCACCTAGTACTCCGAGCCAAACAAAGCAAAATAATTAAAAAATATGCATGTTCCTAACTTTATACGATTATAGCTAATACAACACATGCGATATGCAACTAATAGGCTCGGCTACTAATTTATGACATGCGAATCAATTTCTAACATACGGTCTAAGCACGTATTCAAATAATTATTTAAATGACAATACAAGTTTGAATGATGAACCGAGCCTCGGTGCATGCAAGACAATGGATGCAAAACATGAGAATGCTAATGAAACATGATGTTCTAAACTAACCATTATAAGCGATTAAATAAAATGGAGAAAAACATGGGGTTGGAAGACATACACATTATTACAACATTTGATCCCTCACGTAGGAGGGTGCGAATCAATGTCTGAAAGTTCGAATTAACTAACTATTACAAAACTGGGCGAATGATTAATAATTAACTTAACTAAGCTAATTAACTATTTTATTACAACAATTTAACTAGCTATACCAATTATCAATAAGCAATGGCTACAACAATACTAATTAAAATAAGATTAATTTACAACTATGATAATTATAACACTAACGAAACAATTAATCGCGTTCAACAAAGACGTAAGTGAAGATGGATAAGAGTTGCATGCACAGCGCCTGAGAGCTACTTTGTCTGTCCAAGCCAACTCTGTTTCACCTTCAGCCACTGCCTCTGTTTTCTACAAAACTGCACTGCTAGCCGCACACTGAGGGCCAGCCGTGCATCAGTGATGTCCGGCCGGGTCTACAGATGGCCGGCCGTGCCTCAATTTGGTGCAAAACTCTGTTTTTATGTTCTGAGGTGAACTAGTGCAGTGTTCTCAAGCGCTGTTTGTCCCATCTTTCCTTCTCTATCATGGAGAGGGTCAAGAGAATGATGAAGTTGATCCCAAAACCATCAATGAGCAAGTTGATTGCTTGATGATTCCGAGTACAAGTTTGGACAAAAGTCAATGAATGCAATGAATAAGACCCCCCTCCCTCTTCTCATAGAGTGAGCTCAAATAGAGAGGTTGCAACGCTTCAAGAATCATCAAAATGCCACGAATTAGCATGTGACGACTCTTGACACAAGGAACTTGGCATAACGTCCGGCCAAGTTCAAGCGATTCTAATCATTTTCCTTATATGGGTTGTTCCAAGTTTTAAGCCAATTTTATGAAGCCTTGCCATTCTTTAGTTCACTGGTCCATGGTGATGTTAAGGTCCTCTAAACAAGAAGTAATGTCAAAAGAGAGGTTCTTCTAAAGCATGAGTGAGAGACTACACCGTTGACAATGAATCTCCAAAAAGATTAAGCCATTAGGTAGAAGTCTCTCTTACATATTTTGAGCAACCTCAATCGGTTGAAATCATTCTCAAGAATGAAAGAGATAGATGGTGGATTGATTGTTAAAATTAGACTTTTAAACGTGGAAATAAATTAAAGAAAAGCTTAGAACAATATATAACATGTTATGTATGCAAACTTATGAGACAACAAATGAATTAACCAAAGCTTGAACCAATTAAACAACTTAGGACAGCCCTCAAACAGCCCTTATTAGATGAAAAACAGAGGCTCAAAGTTAATGAAAAGAGCCTAAAAAAACTAAACAACGAAGAGGGGGAACAAGGCTAGTAAGCAAGAACAAGCCACCCCTCCACTTTTGAAACCTCAAAACATGATTTTTAGCCCTTTTTTTAACTCTGAAAATCAATGCAAGGAGCAAAGAAAATGAGTGTAAAAGAAAGGTTTAAGCTATAGGTAAGGGTGTAGAAAGAGCAAACTCTCTCTACCCTTTTGGTAGCTCTTTAAAACCAAACTTAAACACTCAAGATAGGATCAAAACAACACAAAACAATAAGAACTAGGTAGCAAATGAAAGAAATAAAAGTAATAGAGAAGATAGCAAGCTTATACCTTGCAAATAAGTTAGCTTTTGATTATGATCCAAGCTTAGTCTCAACCCACTCTCAAACTTAAATTATGCTTCTCAAAGATCAACCAAGGCTCTAAGATGGTGAGACAAGTTTGTGTATGGTGTATGGAGATGACACAAGAGAGCTAGGTTAGCTCAAAGGTTGCTTGCCATGGAAGAAGGAAGAGCTCTCAAGGTGTATATAGGCTTTCTAAATTCCAAAACAGAGGCTGACCTCGTTTTTATAGAATTTGAGTTCAAAAGGTGATAAATATCTTCAAAAATCGACAGCTGGCGGGCTCTTGTCCAGAACAGTATTTCTCACCACCCAGAACAGTATTTCTCGCCACCAAGGCCCGGCCGGCCATTCATAGCCATGGCCAGCTTTCACTGAGGAACGGCCTGGCTTGCATGCCCTCCCTTGTTTTTTGGTTCAAACTCAGCTCAGGATGGTAAAAGGTCCAAAAATGAGACTCAAAGGTTCAAACAAGGTAAATGTTAAAGACTTGAGGTTATTTTGAGAGCCTGACTGAATCCGAATCGCTGTGAATTCAAAGCACACAATTCAACTTTCATCATCAAGTGTATCGAACCAAGCGCCTAAGTCTTGCGGGCGGTCAAAATGGGGTGTCTACATCTATGAATATTGAGTTTGATGGTGCTAACAATTGATGATGATAGTCATATTATAGCACTTTTTCTCTAACAGTTGAGTCATGAGATCCAAATCTGACGCTCCCAATTGCCGGTCATGAGATCTAAATCCAGATCTAAATGAGTGTTGGTTATGCTCCCTTTGTCTGTGGCGATGTCTTGATTGGTCCCAAACTTCTTCAATGCCCAAAGGTTTCTCTCTCTCTCTCTCTCTCTCTCTCTCTCTCTCTCTCTCTCTCTCTCTATTCATCAAGATTAGAGAGAGAACTAGAGATATGCATAAATTTATGTGTATTCATCAAGATTAGAGAGAAAACCAGAGATATGCATAAATTTGTAAATACATAGATGTATACACATATAATTTCTTATAATCTCTCTAATCTCTGTCTCTATTGTAAATTCACAAATTAGTGTGTGTGAGAGACAGAGAGAGAGACAGAGAGATACCAAGTCTTCAAGGAGGTCTTTGATGAGCAGTTGACCATATCTGAATCTGAAAGTAAAAGGTTTCTTCGGTGATGATCTATTGTTTGAATAAATAAAAAATGAACAAATAAAAAATGAATAAGTAGAAAATTTCAACATATAAAAAATTTTAATAGATAAAAAAATTTAAACAGACAAGAATTTCAACAGATAAAAAATTTGAACAAATAAGAATATTAATAGATAAAAAAGTTTCACTAGATAAAAATAATTTCAACAGATAGTCAATGAAAAGTCAAACAGATAAAAAAAAAGTCAAGGGATAAAATTGAAAATAAAATATTCTTCAGGACTTCTCATCAAATTATTTCACAAAGCGTGGACATCTTATCAACAAAAAAATATCCTTTAAACCTAATGCCTTATACCCTCTCTATATTGGATTTATCACCAATTAAGGCACTACTTGGCATACTAAATAAATAAGGGCACTTATTTAGATAAATGCACTTATTGGGTCATATTACCTCTCTCCTTTTCTACACATCTTTTCGTAAAAAGTCAAAAAGTATACTTATTTAGATTCTTCTAAACAACCCTTAATCTCTTTTTTTTATAGTTTTTTTTTTCATTTTTAGTATTTTTTTTTCAATTTTTTTTTTTTTAATGTTTTTAAGTTCTACTCAACTAGTTAATCTGAAAAAGTACAAAAATTAAATTAAATTAAAATTCGAGAAAAGTCTAAAAAGGATAATTAAAAAAAAAAGTCAAAAATAGTTAAATTTTTTATTTATTTATTTATATTTTTACTTTCTAGATTCATTTACATCAAACGAATCAAAAAAATAAAAAATTTAGATATAATTTTTTTTTTTAAATACTAAAAATTAAAATTAAAAAAATTAAAATATAGCTTGTTTAAGGATGCTACCCACTTAGTAATAAAATAAGTTTTGGATTTTCTCAAATTAATTATCTTAATTTGAGAGAGTTTTAAAACTTGGCAGGTCATTTTGAGGCCGACGTCAATAATTTGAATCGTTGATTTTTCAAAACTGATTGAATAAAACTTTTATGTAAAAATTAAGATGATTGGAAATCAATAGCTATATATTTGAATCACATTTGTATAATAAAAAAATTAATTTCTAAGTGTTTTATTCCATCTAATCCATTTTCTTTTTGAGTATTCTATTAGTTTCCGTTTAATGTAATATGACCAAATAACCCTTTTTACTTTTTTGCATATATTTCCATTTTGAAACTAATGCACAATAAAAAATAACAATAGTCCCTTATTTTATGGAGAAAATTTCTCTCTCATCATAAGGAGAAAATATCTCTCTCATTTCATAAAGAAAATCTCAAATTATAAACTTTCAACTTTGTTATGATGTGAAATTTTTAAAAAATAACACAACAAAAAATCTGAATGAAAATCAAAATATAATATGAATGTTCACAGCAAATAACAAACACATAACTAATTTCAAAAAAACAAAACAGATACTAAACTATAATGTAAATATTTACAATAAACAACAAACATATAACTAACCTTCGAAAAAATAAAACTCATACCAAAATATTACGTGAATATTTACAGTTTACAATTAACATACAACTAGCCTTAAAAAAATAAACTCATACCAATGTGAATATTTACACTGCAACATAAAAACATAAAACAAACTTGAAAAAAATGAAAATCGACTATTTCGATTGTTTAACGGTAACAAAAATGATTGTTCAATCAGCAAGTATAACAAAACAACAAGAATACAACTAATTTTTGAAATATATATATAATGTGAATGTTCACAATTTACAATTAACATATAATTTGCCTAAAAAAAATAAACTCATACAAATTTGAACAATTATACTACAACGTGAAAACATTAAACAAAATTTTTTTTTAAAAAAAAAGTGAAAATAAATTATTTTGATTGTTCAATGGTAACAAAAATTATTGTTCAACCAACAAATATAGCAACAAAAACAACAAACATACAACTAACTTTCAAAATTTTTTTATACTAAAATACAATGTGAATGTTCACAATTTATAATCAACATACAACTAGATTTAAAAAATTTAAATTAATACCACTGTGAACATTCACACTGTAACATAAAAACAAATAATATACAAAAATCATCAAACAATATATAAAAATTATCAAATAGTTCATATATATTGATGCATATTTTTAGAAAAATAATATTGGTGGCTACACAAATCGACGAAGAGACTACGATTTATGTGTAACAGTAACAAAAAAATGATCCCTAGTTTACCATAATTTCTGTTGCAAGTCTATCATCATCTCTATTATCAATGTACAACTAACCTTCTCTCCGAAATGTTCTTCCATGGCAGGACCTTAATGCACAATAATAGTGAAAGAAGATCATTGATTACGTGAATTCCTCACATTGAAATTAAGACATATTAAGAATAATAATCTTTCATATTCTACATACAATATATCTGTAACAACCACATCACGTATAATGATTAGTACTTGATTAATTAAGAGGATTTGAGATTTAATTGCCGAGTATTATAATTTAATTGGGGTTTGTGAGAATTGTGGAATCTGACTCATATATGACTCTATTAAAGATTTATTTTGGAGTTAGAAATTAAGGGTCCAAATGGCTTAAGGAAATGAAGTTAGGAAGTGAAATCAATTTAATTTTAATTATGGACCCATTTGGGAGTTTAATTAAACATTCGATTCAATTTAGTAAAATTGAGATTCAATTAATTAGATCTGAATTGGAGAAAATTAAGTTAATCAAATCATGAAAGATTAAGGATTATGAATATTGCGAATTAAACTTAATTATGGTGTGCCCAATTTGAATATATAATTTAATTGACGGAAACTTGGAGTCTTATCAGAAATTGAAGACCTAAATGATTTAAGAAACCAAAATTGAGGTTGGAAATAAGTTCGATTTATTATTTGGAGCCTTTTGGGAGTCTGATTAAAAATCTGAGTTGTACCGATAAATTTAAATATAATTAATTAGGCTCTAATGGAAATCAATTAGATTAATTAAATTATGTGGGATTTACGATTAGTCATAATTAATTCAACGATGTGCTAATTGAAATTTATTAAGATCAAGTTTTGCTTAATTAAATAAATCCTAATCATAAATTGAATATAGGATTAATAATATATGTGGGTGTGCAAAGAAACTTAGGTGGGTGTGTGCATGTGTTGTGTTGGAGGTGTTGCAAGAGTGCTTGTGTGCACGTGTAATGTGGAGACAGCACATGTTATATACATAAAAATATTAGTAGATGAATCCTTGTCTTGTTAGGAGATTGTGAATAAAAAAAAAAGAAAGGATAAAGGAAGCTCTGTTTGAAACCGTGAGAGAGTGAGAGAGGGAGAAAAACCGTGGGAAGAAGAGAAGAAAAGAATTCTGGTTCTGTGCAAAAATTTGAAGGAAGAGCTTAAGAGACTCAACAAATTAAATTTCTAGGTAAGAAAGTTAAGCTTGACTCTTATAGATTAATTATTTAGCAATTGAAATCAAGGGGTAATTGTATTTAATTTCATGACACAAGGGAAGAATGTAAAAGATTTGAGTTAAGATTAATAATTAGGAAGTTGTTGTTGTGATTTAATATTTGGGTTTGATTTTCTTCATCCTTCACATATTTTAAGTTTATCCTTGCATGCATTGTGAATTTTTAAGATTTTAGAATTTAATTCATAGAAATTGGGTCTTGCATGTTTAATTAAGTTAGGTTGAAGTATATAAATTATGATTCCTTAAATTTGTTAAATTTGGGTTTAATTTCACATAAATAGAAGAAATTAGCAAGATGATGAATAAATGGAATTAGATTCAAATCTATGAAAATTTATTATTTAGGTTTGATGTTGTGATTTTACATGAAATTATGCCTAAATGGTACATGCATGGGAAAAATCTACAAGATTAATACTTTAATTAGACATGCATTATAAAATTTTAAGGTTTTGGGATTTTAGTTCATGTCTAACAGGTCTATGGATTTGAATTGAGTTCAATTTTGTGAATCATTCTTAATTTGAGAGTTGATTTTGGAATTGAAAGAAGTTTTGATTTTATAATGAAAACTAGAAATTTGTTTGACCCATGCATGTAATTGAATTGAAAAGTTTTATTCAATTTAAATACATTTTAGAACACCCATGATTATGAATTAAATATTTGGTTAAAAATTGAATTAAGTTGATTTTGTTACTAAAAATAAAATTGGACTTATTTGTATTGCTTACATCATGGATTTTGAAAGATTTGGATTAATTCAATCTCATATTTTGAAGAGAAAAATGAAATGTTTTATAAACATCAAGTTTATGGAAAATTAGAATTAATCCTAATGCTAGATAAAGTGTTGATTTAATAATTAGATTTTAACCCATACTTGTAATTTGAGATTTTATTTAAATTAAACATATTTTGGGGCATCTATGGTTATGAATTAAATTGGGGTTATAAATTAAGCTAAGTTCAAGATTATGGAAACTAGTTGGAAAATTTATAAGGATATAAAACTAGTAATTTTGATGTCAATTTCATGCATGCGAATAATGTTCTAAGGAATTTATGACCTAATAAAGAATAATAAGCTATTAATCAACATAGATTAGTTAGTTAAAGAATGAATCATTGATCTAGTGGTAATTGTTTAAGAAGCCAAGTATAGGATCAATCTATTTGAAAAAGAGGGACTTAGTAACGAAAGAATATGTGAAATAAGAACCCAGTTTACTTAATTGAGAAAGAATAAATGTGATAGAACTTCGGACTATAAAGACTAGAAAGGACAAGTTTAATCAAGGGAGTAATGTTGTATTTCAATGTGTATACGTTATATGTTTGTGTAGGTCACGCGCCATTGTCTGCCCGATTTATCTGATATATCCAGTCTGTCTGATTTGCCTCTGCAGCCCTCTGTGAGTAATAACTTTGTAAAGTTATGTTCAATGTTATGTATTTTCAGTATACTATGATACGAACTGATTGACTCTTGAAAAGCTATGATATGTTGGAAATGAATGAATGCATGTCCAGTTTTTCTGAAAAGTATTTGTGGCACCCTTAGTCCGGATGGCCCCTCGCCCGGGGGTAACAATACCGTGGCCTATGGCCCTCGCCTGGGGGTAACAATACCATGGCTACTTGCGCGCAAGATATGGACCTTTGTGGTCGTTGGTACCAACTTTATTTGTGGTCTTCGGACCTACCTGTTGTGGTCTTCGGACCTACCTGTTGTGGTCTTTAGACCTACCTGATCTGATAGCTAATGGGTGTACCACATATGATCTTATGCAAAGTCTGAGTTTGATTATGAATATGAGCATGTATCTGAATCTATTTCTGATTGGAAATCTGAATATGCATAAGACTCTATTTCTGATAAGACTGTGTTTCTGATATAAACTCTGATTTCTAACTCTGTGATGGACATCATTCATTAAACCCTTTACTCTGTTATTATTCACTGGGCTTTAGCTTACTGTATTATTTATGTATGTAGGTGATCAGGCGCGTGACCAGGCTTAGAGGCATCTGTCTAGAATCTGTTCTGTCAGCCAACCTATGTGCCTCCCGTGGAGGTTCCGGATATGCTAAGTGTTGTCGTTATGTGATGTAAAGTTTAAGTTCAGTTATGTTTTCTTGCTTGGTTCTTCAAGTCATGTGTATCTATGTAAATAAAAAGTTTAAAATTTTTCTGTCTCATATAAGACTGCACAGCTCAATGGACATTGTATATTATTATTTGCTTCCGCTAGCCCCTAATATTTTGTTAATCTGTTCAGAGGCCGTAGGTAATCCTCGGATTACTGGCCGGTTACGGTGACAAACCTATAGGGGCGGGTTTGGGTCGTGACAATATCTAATAATTAATATTTTCTCTCTTAGATATATGGTATAATATATATAATAAAAGTATATAAGGGTAAAATAATCCACATAATAATTCTAATATGAAAAAAAATCACCTATTAGAATATAAGTATAAATATATGGGATTTGATGGAACATTAGAAAATTTTATGCACTTATTGAATTATAAGTCTACTAAATAAGATTTATAAATAAATCTCCCTTATAATTATCGTTCATTTTTTAAAATCAAATGTATTTCAAATATATACCTATCGATATCCGATTATCTTAATTGTTTGTGTGAATTATAAGTCTACTAAGTGGGATTTATAAATAAATCTCCCTCATAATTATTGTTTATTTTTTAAAAATAAATGTATTTCAAATATATACCTATCGATATCCGATCATCTTAATTGTTTGTGTGAATATTCTACTCAACAAATTTTAAAAAATAAATTATTCAAAATATCATAATTGAATCCAAAATAAATCCACTAAATTCAAACACTCTCTCATATTAGATAGCTAACTTGGAAGAATACAATCCTATGAAATAACATGTTACATGAGGCAATGTAATTCAAACACTCTCTCATATTAGATAGCTAACTTGGAAGAATACAATCCTATGAAATAACATGTTACATGAGGCAATGTAGCTCAATGATGTCAGGAGAGATAATGCACTTTTTTTCCAAAACTAAAAAACAAAAGGGTAAATTTGTGGTCTGAACTTTCCCAAACATCTTTTTGTTTTTGTTTTTTTTTTTGTTTTTCTGATTGACGCTTCTCAAGCCACGCTAACATCTTGTTGACGAGTCACATAAACCTTTTTGATACATATACATACATAAATGAATAAAAATACCCCCATAACTAAATTTTTAAAAATGTATAACGATGCATATAGGGTCACAAAATATCAAATGTCGACCGACACAAAACATACAATTGTTTAGAAAATGTGGCCCATCAAAAAATATTGTAAAATTCTGTAATTTTCATGTATTTCTTTTTATGTAGGATTTTGTTTTTGGAATGTGAAGAAAAGGTTAAACCATTCTGATTGATTATGGAAGATGTATACAGCTCATATATATATATGTATATATATATAAGTTGTTAGAGGTTAACATAGGCCTCGTTTGGGAAGTGGTTATTTTAGAGATTTTTTTACTTTTTGACTATTTTAGGGTTGGTTTGATATGTTCTAAAAAAATACACTTTTTGACTTATTGGTTTATATGGGTTGGGTTTGGATTGGGTTTGATGTGATGTGTTAGAGAGGTGATGTGATTTAAATAAGATTATGTGACTTAAATAGGATAGTGACTTTTTGACTTTTTGACTTTTTGGCTTTTTTAATGTACCCCAAACCAACCCACCCTTAATAGGCTATTTTAATTTTTGTATTTGGGAAGATGAGATGAATTTTTAGTTGAGTTGTTGTATTGAAAAGTGTGTTGAAATGATGTTTGAATTTAAAATGACAAAGTTGTCCCTAACTTTTAATTTTTAAATTGATGTAAAGGGGTAAAATGGTAATTTAGCCGTTGATGATGACTTTTGAGGCTGTGATAGTGTAGGACACTGTCCGGCACTGAGCCTTTTTTTTTTTTTTTTGAAAAAATCTGATTTGTAGGCTTTTTGGCTAATAACTCAAATCAGGCTATAATAGCCTCAATCACGGTTTCCCAAACAGCGCCATAATCTAATTCCTCTCTTTCTCTCTCTCTCTCTATTCTCTACAAGTGTACAATTGTAACCTATGTTATATGGATTCAGAATGAGCGTCGGGTGAGGATAGGAGTGTGCGCAGTACGATTCGAGCGATTTGAGAGTAAAATTACAAACTAAATGTCGGATTGACAAATCGTGATTTGGACAATTTTGAACAAATTGAAAAATATTCTAACCAATTATCAAATATTTGCATAATATATAATACTAATTTGCATAATATTTTTCATATATATTAGACAAACTAATTTTACATAATATGTTTTATATATATAACGACTAATTTGTAATAAATTTCACATCTTAAATCTCTCTCACACTCATTTTTACTTTAATATTTTATTAGAGGTTAAAATATATATATATATTAACTATAGCGGACCAAAGTAGTTTTTAAAGCAAATTATAAAATTTAAAATTTAATCCACGATTAACGAATAGAGCAGTGCGAATTGATGCGGATCGGTACAGTTTTAGTGGATTTGACAGTATTTTGCATAACCCTAAGTGCGGATACATATCTAAATGTCAGACTTGGCAAAAAAGAGTTATATGTTTATATTTTTAAATTATTATATGAAATAAAATGTACTATATGTAACACATAACGTCAAAAATGTGTTTTATGGCTGTGGGAACATATTTCTTGGATTGTCCACGTGGTCGAGGTTGTTAGCCTAAGTGCCATGTTGATGGACCAAGTTGCCGAGATATGATCTGATCATATTTGAATCGGAGATATTCGAATAGAGGACAACAGTCCTAGATGACATCAAGCTACTTATTTGGATAGAGATGGGACTCTTGAAAAAGTTCATCTTAATCTGAATAGTATGAGTTATAATAAATGTTATTCTTGTAAATGATAGAGTCCCATGAAGTAAGACTTCTAGAGGAAGTTAGACACTGATAATTATAAAAGTGAGGCACCCTCGTAGGTCTGAGATAATTTCTTTCTTGTGAGTTTAAACACAATTTGCTATCTTTGAAAGATATTGTTTACTGACTTGATCGTCGGAGTGCCCCGGGTGGACGAACCACTATCGGATTCTCATATTCTTATGCAGGTTGTTAGGCTTAATCTATTCTGCTGGTGCTCTCCAGCTGAGTTCCCCATTTGGTTGTGTGGTCAAAAATAAACACCCATAATTTGGCACCGTCTATGAGAACGTAGGGAGAATAGATGGCCAATGACGGGCAGAAAAAAAAGATCGGGGACTACATCCCTAGTGGGAGCGGTAAGCATGCCGATCCAAACATGGAGAAAGAAAACCATAACGAAGGAACATGAGATCAGAATCCCGGGGAGAAAGATGTCAGCCAAGAGGGAGATGCACCGAAGAAAGCAGGCCGAGACGAGTACTACAACGAAAGCGACCTCCAGGTATGGAAAGATAGATGCTTGAGGAGGGACGGCGAGATGAAGGGAATGGCAAACAAGTTGGCAGACCTACAATCGGTCGTCAGCTTCATGATACTAAACAACGTCATGCAGCCATCGTTTCCATTGAAGGACATGCAAATTCCAACGGCCAAGAACGACACCCAAAAAGGGGGACAGAAAGTAATCCCAGCAGTTCCTCAACATGAAAAAGTAAAGGAATGCTCACATCGGCCTTCACGAGATGTCGGGCGAGTAGAATCAACGAGAGGAGAGTCTCAAAGGATGCCTCGTACCAAGGGAACTTATGCAAAGGAACCTCGGCATGTTCAAGGGAAGGAACTTTGTTTTGACACGATGAATGAGAAGAAATCCAAGAGGACGCATAACGACACCAGGAGCAGCGCACCAAAGAGGCTGAAATCCGTTGACAACTGAGATCTTAGTCGGACTAAGAAGGATTTGAGAGACTACCTCCAGAGAAAGCGGCAGAATACGGAGGTCACATCACCCGTCAAGCCGAAAACGCTGTTCTCAGTAGAGCTGGATAGGTTTGAGGCCCCAGAAAGGTTCCATATGTTAAGGTTCCAGATATATGATGGTAATTCAGATCCGAACTTTCACATCGGCTTATACTTGAATTCAATGGCCTTATATACTGGGAACAAACCGTTGTTGTGCAAGGTGTTCCCCTCACCCTTTGGGAAAATCACTTCAGATTGGTTTCACAAGTTGCCGAAAGGAACTGTGAAGAGTTGGGAAGGCCTGGCCGAGATGTTTGTGGCCAGGCTTGTCACGAACAAGTTGCAACCATTAAGGGTAGACTCCCTAATGGCTTTGAAAATTAGTAAGGGTGAAAGCCTCAGGGATTATGCCAAAAGGTATTATGAGGTGTTCAACCAAATACCGGGATGTAACCAAGAGTTGGCAGTCATGTCTTTTAAGAATGGCCTGGAGGATGACTGCATGCTTCAAAAGTCATCGGCAAAAACTCTGCCAAAGAGTATAGAAGAGCTCATGGAAAGGATCGAGAAATATGCCAGAGTAGAAGAGGATACACCGGGAGCGAAGGCACCAAACCAGGAGAAGAGAAACGGCTCGTCGAAGCGAAACCGAGGTAATACTAGATTCAACAGGCAAGAAATAGGGTTGAGGGCTGCACAGGCAGTCACCACTGTGTTTTGGGTCTCGATTTATAAAGTTCTAGAAAGGATCAAGAACCAGCCATATTATAAAGTGCCAGAGAAAATTCTTGGTGAATTTATGAGGAGAAACCTTGGGAAGCATTGTGTCTGCCACAATGAGGATGGGCATCTGACTCAGGGGTGCAGAGCCCTGAAGACGCATATAGAAGACCTAGTCAAATAGGGTCACTTGAGGGACTTGGTAGATGAGGCCAGAATGAGGGAAGAGCAGGTGAAACTGCCCCAGGCACCGGCAGCACCACCTCTACCACAACCACAGCAAGTAGAACCTCAGGTGATCAATGTAATCCACTCGAAGGTTAACAAGAATGATATACGAGGAGAGACACAGAAGGTGAAACACATACAGCATGTGTGTCAGGTCCAGCAAAAGAGGCCTAGGACAGATGAGTACCAAGGACCCATGGTGTCCTTTACTGAGGTAGACCTAGACATGGTGCAGCATCCCCACACCAATGCTCTAGTGGTGACCCTCAAGATTAGGGAATGCCAGGTAAGGCGCATTCTGATTGACCAAGGCAGCTCTTGTGACATCATGTATGTCCGATGTTACAAGGAGCTGGGCCTTCATCAGGATGATTTGGAGCAGTCCAACAGCCCAATGTTCGGGTTCAATGGAATGCCGACATGGCCCTTGAGAACAATAAATTTGGAGGTGCAAGCAAGCACCAAGAAAGTAAGCACAGAGTTTACAGTAATTGACACTCCCTCTCCCTACAATATTTTCTTGGGAAGGCCATAATTGCACGCAATGAGGGTTGTTCCCTCAACGTTGCACCAACTATTGTAATACCCAACGGAGCATAAAATTGAGGAAGTTAGAAGGGATCAGGTGTAGGCCAAAAATTTTTCCATGGCAGCAATGAAATCCACATACAACGTGTGACAAACAGAAACAGTTGAAATTGAAGACGAAGACATGGAAGTTATAGATGATGTTGGCAAAAAACCAACCGAGAAGAGTGAGGAAGCCTTGAAGAAAATTCTGGTCCAAAAATGGGATGAAAAGCGCATCTTTCTTCTCAGCTCAGGCTTAGCCAAAAATGAGGAAAAGGAGTTGGAACCTTTCTTACGGGCTAACATAAAAGTATTTGCCTGAACGCCAAACGAGATACCAGGCATTGACCCCGAGGTCACATGTCATATACTCAATGTAGACAGGTGGGCTAAACCTGTAATCCAGCTAGCAAGGAGGCTGACGTTGATGCATGTTGAGGCAGTTGAGGAGGAAGTGGACAAACTGCTGGAAACCAAAGCCATTCGCGAGGTGAACTACCCTACTTGGTTGTCCAACATTATGGTGATGAAAAAAAAGAATGGTAAGTGGAGGGTTTGTGTAGATTTCACCAGCCTAAATAAGGCTTGCCCCAAGGATAGTTTTTCACTTCCTGAGATTGACCAGTTAGTAGATGCCACTTCAGGGCATGGAAGGATAAGCTTCTTGGATGCTTACAGTGGATACCACCAGATAGCAATGTATCCCTCTGATGAAGAGAAGACTATATATATCACCCCAAAAAGGCTGTACTGCTACAGAGTGATGCCTTTCGGACTGAAAAATACAGGAGCAATCTATTAGAGGTTGGTAACCAAAATGTTTAGACCTTTGATTGGCAAGACAGTAGAAGTGTACATTGATGACATGGTCGTAAAGACCAAAGAACCTGAAAATCATCTGGCCAACTTGAAGGCAGTTTTTGACATCCTGAAGACATATCGGCTCTGACTCAATGCTTTGAAATGAGCATTTGGAGTCAGGTCTGGTAAGTTCCTGGGATACTTGGTTACTAGAAGAGGCATTGAAGCAAGCCCGGATCAAATCAAGGCCATCATTGACTTGAAAAGCCCAACATCGGCAAAATAAATGCAAATATTGACTGGAAGGGCCGCAGCCCTGAATAGGTTTATAAGCAAAAGTTTGAATAAGTGTAAACCATTTTTTAGTTTGTTAAAGAAGGCCACAGATTTTTTATGGACAGAAGAGTGCGAAGTCGCCTTGGTCGATTTGAAAAAGTACCTAACAACAGCTCCAGTTCTTTCAAATCCAGTACTTAGGGAGAAGCTGTTTTTATACTTGGCAGTTTCAGAGCATGCAGCGAGTACAGTGGTAATCAGAGAAGAGAAGGGAGAACAAAGGGCAGTATACTATGTGAGTAAAACCCTAGCTAGCACAGAAACCAGGTACTTATCCTTGGAAAAATTGACACTAGCCTTAATAATGGCTTCGAAAAAACTGAATCACTACTTCTAAGCCCATAAGATCATGATACTGACTGAGCATCCTTTGAAGTCCTTGTTGCAACTAGGAGATTTGACAGGCAGGGGAGCCAGATGAACAGTAGTGCTGGGCCAATATGACCTGGAATTTAGGCCCAGAACAACAATCAAGGGCAAGGTTTTGGCTGACTTTGTGGCCGAGTTCGTACCTGGTGCCATCCCATGTCGAACTCCGGCAAGTTGCGGCTTGAGGTGCCCAAGAGAGGCAGAAAAAACCCAGCTGGGTCCAAAGAACCCCACTCAAGCAAAACAGAAGAAAGAAGAAAAACCAAAGCCCTACGACATCTACATCGGCGACTCCTTCAACCTGTTTGTTGATGGAAGTTCAAACCGTTAAGGAGCGGGGGCAGGGGTAGTGTTAGTATCACCAGACGGGCGAATGTTAGAACAGTCTATTCGTTTGGGGTTCAAAGCCTCAAACAATAAAGCAGAGTATGAGGCACTAATCGCAGGGTTGAAGTTAGCAACAACAATGGAAGCCGAAGAGGCAGTAGTCTTCTATGACTCCCAATTTATTGTGAATCAGGCAACAGGCGAGTACACAGCTCGAGATGAAAGAATGATAGCCTATGTCGCCGAGATGATAACAACCACGCCGATGCCTCGGCTAGTTGGCTAGTGCAATGAAATCAGGAGAGGTAAGGATAATAATTGTTGATTATTTGTTAGGCCTAAGTGTGGAACCACTAATCACAAAGTACAAGGCAATGTGTATAGAGATAGGACCAAGTTGGATGGATACAATAGTGATATTCCTTAGGGATGGCAAGCTACTAGACGATCGAAAAGAAGCAAATAAAATCAGTTTGAAATTGACCGGGTTCAGCCTAACAGTAAATGGCCACCTCTACAAGAGGTCCTTCACTTGTACCTTTTTGAGATGTGTGCATCCCTCCCAGGTTGAAGACTTCTTATATGAAATACATAAAGGAGTATATGGAAGCCATGTTGAAGGCAAATCACTTGCTCATAGGGCCATTACTCAGGGGTATTGGTAGCCCTACATGCAAAAGGATGCAGAAGTCTATGTCAGAAAGTGTGAGAAGTGTCAAAGATTTGTACCTTTGATACATCAACCAGCAGCAGATTTGAACCTAGTATCCAGCCCTTGGCCATTTGCCCAGTGGGGCATGGACCTTGTTAGGCAATTGCCCTAAGCAACTGGATAAAGGAAGTTTCTGCTAGTAGCAACTGATTACTTCACAAAGTGGGTAGAAGTTGAACCCCTTGTGAAGATTCGAGATATTGATGTGAAGAACTTCATATGGAAGAACATCATCACTAGGTTTGGGATCCCAAGGGCAATAATAGCAGACAGTGGTACACAGTTTGACAGTAAGCTAATCAAAAGCTTCTGTGCAAAGTACAAAATCAAGAACTACTACTCTATTCCAAATTTCCCTCAGAGCAATGGCCAGACAGAAGCATCCAATAAAATTATTTTAGACAGAATCAAAAAGAGGTTGGAAGAAGCAAAGGGAAAATGGGTGAAAGAGTTGCCCAATGTACTCTGGGCATATTGGACTACGCCAAGAAGATCAACTAGGGAGTCTCTATTTTCCATAGCTTATGGCACTGAAGCAGTTATCCCACTGGAAGTCGGCATCCCTGGGATCAGAACCCAAGGAGTAGAGAATGGGACTAATGAGGCATATCTGGCCCGAGATCTGGACCTGCTGGAAGAGAAAAAAAAGAAAGCTGCAATTCGGCTAGGGGCATACCAGCAACAACTTATTAGGGCTTACGATAAGAAGGTCAACTTAAGAGAGTTTAAAGTTGGGAACCTCGTCCTAAGAAAGATCGTCGGTAACAAGAAGGATCCCAAAAAAGGAAAACTTGGCCCAAACTCGGAGGGGCCTTATAGAATCATCTCGGTTTCCGACAACGGGGTATATCAGCTTGAAGACATTGAGGGCAAAGAGTTGCCAAGACCTTGGAACACTTGCAACTTGAAATTTTTTTGTCGTTAGTTTTTTATTTTTGGAAGTTTATGTCATAATTTTATTGGCCGAAGTAATAAAAGCATGCTAGTTTGATTTTTATGATTTTTAAATTTGTGCAAGAGGACTGACCAGTCCTATGACAATGTTTCTGAATGAAGCATGACGAATAACTTAGACTTATTATATAGCAGAGTTGAATTATACTTGCATATAATAGAGTTGAACTAAGTTGGCGATGTTTCTGAATGAAGCATAACGAATAACTTAGACTTATTATATAGCAGAGTTGAATTATACTTGCATATAATAGAGTTGAACTAAGTTGGCGCTATTTCTGAATGGAACATGACAAATAGCTTAGACTTATTATATGGCAGAATTAAATTATACTTGCATATGATAGAGTTGAACTAAGTTAGCAATGTTTCTAAATGGAACATGACGAATAGCTTAGACTTATTATATGGCAGTGCTAAATTATACTTGCATATAATAGAGTTGAACTAAGTTGAATTAATCTAGATTTGCCATGTCAGCAGGGTTAAACTCAAAGTAGAGCTCAGTGTGCTTTCGTCAGATTAACAGAGAAACCAAGGCTGAACACCTCGGCTAGTCTTTATTTGAATCTGACTTCGGCAAAAAACTATAAACGCATAATGTGAACTTATGTGGAACTTAGGTTCACATTAGGGAACAAGAAGAAGGAATAGAGCTCAGGACTTGTTGAAATTCTACAGAAAAATTTACAAGCTAAAATAGGCTTAACACTTGTTAAAATTTCAGAGAAATTTACAAGTTAGCTGAGGTAATTATGAAAAGTGTTTCCGGTGCACATCTTATCCGAGGTGTCTAACCAGGCTGTCAGGCTTGAAAGGATAAAGTCTTGATAAAAGACAATAAGCGAAAGTGAAAAAGCAAGTATACTGAATAAAGTTTAAAGAAACAAGCACTTGTGAAAATATTTCAAAATGTTTTTAAGTGTTAGCCGAGGTATTCCAAGTGTTGACCGAAACAAACAGACAAGGTTTTTAGCCAAGATACCCCACCCCGAAGTGATTATACAATTAAGCTGTGCTTTGAAGAAATGCAAAAAGTATTCTAAGTATAAAAGCAAGCATAGAAGAAGAACAATAAACATGCATGAAGAGAAGCATTCAACACTTAAAAGGAAATATAAGACTTGTATTCAGAAGATGCAACTTGTTCATAAGCAAAAAGGCACTTCGGCCTGGCAAAAGGACAACTTGTTCGGGTACAAAAGAAGGCTCATCGGCCAAATTGGAATTTAAAATTGTTCAAACAAAATGAAGGTACAACTGAAAGAAGAAAAGTTCAGATTAAAAAAAAAAAGAAAATTCTAAGTGTTTAAGGCATGGGCATCGGTCTCAGACTATTCAACCTCGGCTATTGGCGTTGTGCCGGCCTCGATTGGCAATGTGGTTTCTTTCTCCGTTGCTATCTCGGCGTCAATTTCCAGAGTGTCTTATCTAAGCTTTTCTCGGCTGAAAGGACCTTGACTTCAAAAGTTGTTTGTTTGGGAGAGGCACCCTTGGAAACCAAGTCCTCTTCCTCATCATGAGTCAAGTCCAGGACTTGCTCATTCAGAGTTGGGGACTGGGCCCTAATAGCAGTTTTCTCTTTATTAGTATCATCAGTCCCAGGGTCCTCGTCCTCGACTTTGTCTTCTAAATCCTTGGGAGTAGGAGGGAATGGCAATTGGAGTTGGTTGGTATCACGGAGAGGGGAGTCCGCAGGAACAGACAATTTGTCTAGGGCCGCAATCTAGCCGAGGAGAATGCCTCAATTACAAGCTTGGGTAACCTAGGCTTTGTACACATCTCAAACGGCAGCCTGCCCCTCTGAGAATGCCTTCTCATTGGCGGCTTTGATTTCGACCTCCTTAGTGGCCAAGGCTTCACAGAGCTCTGCCTGGGCTTCGATGGTTTTAGTCTCAGCCTCCTTTGTTTCGGCCTTGAAAACCACAGCCACAGCCTCCGCCGCTTCAGCCCTCTCCTCGGTTTGGTCTTGCGCACTTTTTGCAACCTTGGCTTGATCTAATAGAACTTTCATTTTAGCCTCAACATTGTTCAACAAGAAAGCCAGCAGCATCTCGGGTTTTCTTTATTAACTCCTTCTTCGTCTCCTCGACTTTCACAGCAAAGGAATGAGCATGCTGGATCGCCTAGAAGAAAATGAATGAACAAATTGGTAAGATTTTTTCAGTATGAGTACTGGAAGTAAAAAGTCAGAAAAAACAAGAGTTGAAGACTTACCAAGACGGAATGTTGCATCATCAAAGCAAAGTTTTCATATTCAGAGATCTCGATCATACGGTTTAGATCAGTAGGTAGAAGAATGGTGGTGGAAAGTGTAATGCCAACTTCAATATTGTCAATGGCATTGTCACCGGCCATGACTGGTTAGTCCCCAATAATAATGATAGGAGCCTAGGGTTCATTGGCCTGGAAAGCACTTGGGCTGGCTGCGGCCTTAGACCTCAACTTCTTTGTCCGAGCGGTATCAGATGGCTCGGCCTCGGCAGGCCTCTTCTTGGCGACAGAAGCATTTTTCTCGACCTCGACCAGTTTGGAGATCGGCATAGTGTCTTCGGTGTCCACTTGGGTAATTGGGGCCTTTGCCTTAGCCCTTTTTACCCTCTTTGGTTTTGGCTGGGGCTAGGACTCTGATAGAGAGGATTAAATTGTCACCACTCCTACCAGGTCAGCCAGGAGGTCCTCCACAATGGCTTTGTTGCGGCCCATTTCCTCGGCGATTGCAGCGACGGTGATTTTGGTACCAAAGTGAATAGCCAGTAGGGCGATTGGTGGGTTTGTTAGGTCAAATGCCGATTCTTCATAATCCCATCATCTACGACTTCGAGTTCTGCTGGCAAGGACATGTGGTGGAGCTCGACGTCGGCGTCAGCATTGTGATATCGAGATGAATTGGAAGGCAGATATTGATGGCAATTCAACTAGATCAGAAGAGGAAGCCTAATCAACTCTTAGTGAAGAAGTACCTTGAGGGATTGAGGCAGACGGTGGAGTTTGACTTCTTTGAGAGACGTCGGGCAATGCCGACTTGTATGTTAGGATGTAATTGAGCAGTAGAGGAGCTTTGCACTAGTCAATGGGCAAGCCTAGCAGCTTTTTAAGTCCTTGTTGGGGGAAAAAATTTGTCGGAAGTCCTTTGCCGGCTGGGGAAAAGCTGCAAAAAAGAACAAGAAGAAAAAAAACATTCAGAAAGAGATATATGAGTTGACAAGTCCTAACAGAAATAGGATTAAAAGGATGACTCAATTCTTACCATCACCCTCTTTAAACACCGATCGGCGGAAAGGCAAGAGATGAAGATCATCATCAGGAGTAAACTCCCAGTTGCTCGAGACAATGAGGTAATCATCTCCAGCACCCTTGTTGGAGTCTAGAGGTCGGTTATGATTTTGTATACAGTGGATCTGGGTTTCAGGTAGTAAATGTAGCCTTTTTTAGACTTTAGGCTACACATGGTATAACAGTATTGAATGTCGGCTAATGTTACTCTAGCGTTTTCTTGGCGGGATAAAGCAATTATACCATTAATAACCCTATAGGAATTGATGGCTAGCTGCATTGGTTGAGTTTATAGTAGTGAAAGACTTCCCCTAAAGAGAATGTCTAAGGGAAGCCGAAGTCTGCATTCTATGAAGGCCACAACGGGGAAGGGCATGAAATCTCTATTTGGCATGATAGAGTCCTCCTCCCCAGCTAACCTAATCTGGATTTCGGCAGGGATGGAAAACTCTCTCCTAAAATACTCGAGTTTTTCTGAGGTGTCTACCCTCCACCTGAACATACCCATTATCTCGGTAAGAGGGAATTGTGCAACAGAAGTGATGGATATAGGTTTGAATACCTCAGCTAAAACCTAAGCTAGCAATGAAGCTAGGGTTTTTTCATATCTAAGGGGAGTTTGTTTCAGTTTTTCCTAAGTAATTGGTTTCTAGGCAAAACCCAATTTTAAGTCTACGCAGAAATAAGAATTGAGGGAAAAATCTGGAAATACAACAAGAAAAGCAGAAAAAAGAGCAAGATTCAGAGTCAAAAAGCATCAAAGGCAAACAAAATTCAAGAATTAAACAAAGCAAAAATGTAGAAAGAAATACAGATATGGCAAGAGCAGTGCCAAACATTCAAAAGTGACCAGTGCAATATGCCAAGGACGTGCTTAGTCATACGGATGGCATTCCAAGAATAGGAAAAATTACAAACACTGTGAGTGTGTGAAAGCAATGTGCACAAATCACAAACAAATGCAATAACGAAAGTTCGAGGACCAAGGCAGATTCAAGAACAGAGGATATCTCATAATAAGCAAAGTATAACTAAGAAAACAGATGTAACTTCCACAGCAACAGATACGGAGTGGAATATATGGCAAAACTCAAAAAGAAGAAACTGAGGACTTACCAAGTGAAGCCGACAAAAAGGACACCGGAATGAGTCTCACCGGAGTTGAACAGTGTGAATCATCGAAACCAAATGATGAATTGCTCGCCGGAAGAGACGATTGGAGTAGTTGCAGGAGCTTGGAAGCACGAAAATGAAGGTTTGGAAGAGAAGCGTTAGAAAGAGAAAATTCGAAGGCAAATTGAATTCTTAAGAATGAAGAGTCGGAGAGAGAGTAAAAGTTTTGTCAAAAATTCGAAAAGGCGGCAAACCATAATGGAATGACTAGGACGACGTGCCTGTCAGGCGACGCAGGCAGATCGACGTGACTTAGTGACGCGTGAATGGTACGAGCCAGTAGGGACGTGACACGTGGAGGAAACAATTAAGAAAACCATGCATGACAGCTCATGAGCAGATAAAACTTTTGGAGTTCTTGATTTAATGAAACGAAAACCTTGGCTGAATAAACGATTTCGGTGTAGAAACTCAAGAAACTTGGTTCTTAAGTCTTTATCATTGTTAAAAATTGACAGTTGAGTCTTGGACACGTGAAACCGACGAGTCATGATCTCGGTCGAAAAGGAGAATAAATTTTAGTCTATGTAAACATGGAAGTAAGCGGTGTAGGTTCCATCACCTCAGGTTACGGAGATAATAAAACCTAGAGGACAGTTGTGGGAACATATTTTGATAATGACAACACGTGGCCAAGGTGACACCGGAGTGTCAACCGAGGTGCCACATGGCCTGATCCTGACGCCGAGGTTATCTCGGCTAAGCCGAGATTATCTATGGAGATATCAGAATCTGAGATGAGCGAAGGGACAAGAGTCCTAGAACAGGGGAGGATCTCAGTCTGGATAAGGATAAAACTCTTAGGAAGTTTATCCCTATCTAGCTGAAAGTCCAAGATAAACATTGAGCTTGAGTCGACTTAAGTGACGCTTCTGTAGGGATCAGGTCAGTGTTAGCTATAAAAGTAAGGCACCCTCGTGAGTCTAAGGGAGGTTTTTTATGTGTGATATACTGTTATTTCTTGTAAGTTAAGCACAATTTGCTATCTTTGAGATATATTTGATCACTGACTTGATCGTCAGAGTACCCCCAGGTAGACGAACCACCGCCGAATTCTTATACAGGTTGTTTGGACTTAATCTATTCTGTCAGTACTCTCCAGTTGAGTTCTTTGTTTGGTTGTGTGGTCGGAATAACAAATGATACATGTAAGATAGTATTAAATATAAATATATGAGAAGTAACCAATGAAAAATATTGAATACATATTCCATACTTTTATTTGATACGAATAATTATATTTTGAAGAATGGATATACCATAGATTGTAACTAACTTCTAAAGCTAGGTTTGGGAAGATAGTTTGTGACTATTTTAGCCACAACAAACAAAATATCATATCCAACCCATAATCATTACATTCTTCTCTCACAAAAAAAGTTTAAAAAGTCAAAAAGTCAAAAAGTCCTTCCCAAACTAAACTTTCTAAAATCAACCCGCTTCCAAAACGAAACCTAACTGTCTCAAGTTACTGCTATAGCTGAGGACGTTGATGTTGCTGCTTCAATAATGGATGCCGTAGTTGTGCTGCCATATGCCATAGATGACATTGTAGTACGGTTTGGTCCCTAGCTCAACTGGTCCTTTAGTTGGATTGCCACCTGTCGATGTTGTGCCACTTGTCGATATTGGCTGTGTATGCTTACTAGAATGTGAAGTCTGAGAGAATTGTGTCCCACTTCTATTACCTCAGTACTACAAATTGTTTAAATTTCAAATAATTGGATATTATCTTTACCCAAAAAAAAATAAAAAATAAAATAAATAAACATGAACTCTATTTGGTTTTCATTTTTAGAATTTATTTTTTTTTAAATTCTATTTTTTCATTTTTCATATTTTTTTATTTTTACTGAATTTTTTTAAAATTTTAATTAATTTTTAAAATTTTTAGACATACCTAATAGAAATACACTTAAAAAGTATAATATTTACGAAATTTTTTTTAAAAAAAACTCACTAAATATCAAAAATATAAAAAAAAATACGAAAATTTAATACATTTTTCATATTTTTTTATATTTATTAATTTTTTAAAATATTTTTTCACAAATATTTTACTATTTGGATACGTCTAAGTAAGATACATTTAAAAAAGTAAAAGAAAATGTTTAAAATTTAAAAAAATTCACTAAAAAAAATACGAAAAATAAAAAACTTAATTTTTAAAAAATTAAATTTGAAAAATGGAAACTAAACCAACTGAATTATACTCGAAATCATAATTACCGTTTATTTTATTTAAGACATCAAATCATGTAATTATTGATACTAATTTTATTTTCTTTGTAAATGATGATCTATCTACAAATATTTGAAGACGAATTATTTAAATTACTAAAATCGATGGGAGTCAGCTCACACTCTTAAATTAGACCATCAATTCAATTAGAATAATGTCATTTGTATTAATTAGTATATTAATTAGTATATTAATTGATGATGTGATATAATTTAAGAGATTTTTGATATTTATAATGTGATTAATGACTGTCGAGAAAGAATAATATTATATATACAAATTAGTGTACTAATTGATGATGTGGTATAATTTAAGAGGTTTTTGGTATTTATAATGTGATTAATGAATAGGGTCAATAATATTGTCATAACTAGTGTTGGTATACTAATTAGTGCATGTAGTACCACCGCAATAATAATGTCATAACTAGTATTGATACACTAATTGATGTATATAGTAGCACTGATTCAATTATGGTCTCCCAATTTGAAAACCAAATTGTGGGGGCTGTGAGTTCACGTAGCCCCTTTTTATGATCCAAATACTTTTTAAATAGATTATATCTATAAAAATAAATAAATAAAAATGGATAAATTATAAATACATCTCTTGAGATTTGATTAAAATACGAATCGTTCCCTGTAGTTTTGAAAATTATATTCCACCCCCTGAGATTTCTAATTTCATAACAAATCACCCATTTTATTAATAAATCATCAAGTCAATTAACAGATTTTAATGATGTTAAACTATGTTTCAATTAATAATTTAGATAATTTTATTATTGTATAGGAGAGTAATTATGAATTTCATTTTTTTAGTTAATTTTGTTAAATAAAAAATACTAACAAGGAGATATTTGTAATTTTTCAAACTACAGGGGCAATCTGTACTTTAAGCAAATTTCAGGGCCTTTTCCCAAATTAAGGCAAAATAGCAACTTATTTCCCAAACTAGGCCTTGTTTGGACAGAATTCCCAAACTAGGCTAAAACGTGGTTGTGAACCACGCTTTCACCGTTTATCTGACCCTCCTGCCGAAAATATCTAAAATTGTAAAAGCGTGGTTGCAAACCACGCTTTTAAGTTTTTTTGTTTTCATAAAACATGGTTTGAAACCACGCTTTTAAGTTTTTTTTTTTTTTTTTTTGAGAAAACGTGCACGCATTTAAGTTTTTTTTTTTTTTTCATAAAATGTGATTTGAAACCACGCTTTTAAGTAAAAAAAAAATTTCATAAAACGTGGTTTCGAACCACGCTTTTACTTTTGAGGGAAGAAAACGTTGATCATAACCACGCTTTTAACCAAAAAAAATTTTGAGAAAGCGTGGATGATAACTACGCTTTTAAAACTTATATAAAACTCCCCAACCCCGTCATTTGCAACCACGCTTACACTTAGGTTTTTTCTCTTTCACTCTCTGCTCTCGCTCTCTCTCTGCTCTCAGACTCTCTTTCTACTTTCACACTCTCTCTGCTCTCACACTCTCTCACTGCTCTCGCTCTCTCTCTGTCCGTGGTTGCACTCTCTCACTGGTATGGCGTCTGTCTCTCTCTGTCTCATTTGAATTTTATGTGTTTATTGTGTTTGTGAAAATGTGAATGTGGATGCAATGTGGGTATAATGTGGGTAGAATAGGGTTTTATGAATGTGAAAATGTTGTGAATTGATGAAACTGTTGGTAGAATAGGGTTTGTGAATGTGAAAATGTTGTGAATTGAAATTAATATCAATGTGGGTAGAGTAGGCTTTGTGAATTGAAATTGTGGTTTTGAATTGATAAAATGTTGTGGTTTTGAATTGTGAAAATTTTCTAGGGTTTTCAATTGAATGTGAAATCATAAATTAGGGTTAGGGTTTTGAATTGTGAAATCATAAATTAGGGTTAGGGTTTCAGAAATTAGGGATTTTGAATTGTGAATCCTGTCTATATTTTTTAAATTGAAAAAAAAAAAATTTTTGCTTGTTAATCCTGTCTATATGGTTAAATCTTCTTATTCTTTCGCTTATCTCTTAAGCTACATCATTAGGCCACTATAACTAGTACAAACAATTTTTTTGGATTGTTTTAGGAAATATGTTAAAAGCTAATTTTTCGTTTTTTTTTAAAAAAAACTTTTTGTGGAAAACGTGTACAAAAGTAAAGAAATGATGTGACCCAAAAAAAATTAGAAGTCAAAAAATGACTTTTAACCTCTTTGTCAAAAGAGGCCTTTCAAGTCGTCCTTAAAAATGCTATTACCAAAACATTTTATATAAATAAAAAAAAATTGTTTAAAAATTATGTTTGAAAAAATTAAAATTTTTGATTTATAAAATGACTCATTCTCGAGAATTTTTACCCACTTGAACTATCTAATTGACTTATTCCCTATGCGTCTGGTTTATGTTTATTCAATTAAGCTTTATATTTTTATGATAGTCGGATGTCTGAATCAGTTTACGTATTTCTCGACTAATTTTAGAATCTACACCAAACGTCCCTTCCATGTAGATCAGCCAAATCTGAAATAATACCTACAAACATGACCTCAAGAAATTGATAACACATAATGAGAGTTCAACTTGAGACGTAAAAGGAGCATACCTAATTTTTAACACATAATGAGAGCTCATTAATATTAATGAAACTCAAGTTTGACTCGGTTCAGCTCGATAATTTTTTTTAATGTTATTTATATTGTTTAAATAAAAATAAACGAGTCGAGCTTGACGAGACGAGCCGAGCCCTTAACAAGCTCAGTCGAGCTTGTTCATGAAAAGCTCGGCTCATTTGCAGCCCTATTTGAAACGACTCATAAAAGAAGTTGATTTCAAATATCACCATACTTTACTAGAAATAATATAAAATTACAACTCATAATTATTAACTTTCAAATTTTTTATTTTTATCTTTTATAACTGAGTATCTGAGGCAATTTATACACACCTCGACTAAATTTAAAATTATAGACAATGCATCAAAAGAGAGCCTTAAAACAATCTAATTAATAGTCCATAGAAATTTCCTAGGCAAGTAGAAAAGAAAAAAAAAATGGCACTTTGATGGCTAAGACTGCGTTTCATAATACCAAATAATTGCTACGGATGGCCCAATAGATTGACATGGATTAGTATTCAAAATTTACTACATAGATTTAACCACCAACACAAGCCCGTAAGCTAAGGCACAAACCTCTTTTGAGAACATGAAAAAAATTAATTTATTGGTTTATTTTGATTATATTATCTCTCTATTTTTTTGTTGTATGTTTAAAAAAAAAAAGAGTAAATAAATTAATTTTTTTCTTACTTTTCAAAACAAGCCAAAATGAGCTATTTGTTTGAATTTCATAACAAAACCTCTATGACCTCTAAAAAGTGGACGAGGGTTACCATTTCATATAGGAAATAACTGTCATTAAGGTCCCTAATGGCACAAGTTCGAGCAAATAAAATTAACTTCTCTTTAATTATTCATAAATCTCAAGAATTGGATCACCAGTTTTAAAAAATTTAATATATGCATGAAAAGAGAGTCTTAAAACATTCTAATTAATAGTCCATAGAAATTTCCTAAGTAAGAAGAAAAGAAAAAAAAAATGGCACTTAGATGGCTAAACTTGTGTTTCATAATACCAAATAATTGCTACGGATGGCCCAATAGATTGACATGGATTAGTATCCAAAATTTACTACATAGATTTAACCACCAACATAAGCCCATAAGCCAAGGCACAAACCTCTTTTGACAACATGAAAAAAATTAATTTATTGGTTTATTTTGATTATATTATCTCTCTATTTTTTTTTTTTTTTTTTTTTTTTTTGTATGTTTAAAAAAAAAAAGAGTAAATAAATTAATTTTTTTTCTTACTTTTCAAAACAAGCCAAAATGAGCTTTTTTGTTTGAATTTCATAACAAAGCCTCTATGACCTCTAAAAAGTGGACGAGGGTTACCATTTCACATAGGAATTAACTTTGTCATTAAGGTCCCTAATGGCACAAGTTTGAGCAGATAAAATTAACTTCTCTTTAATTGTCCATAAATCTCAAGAATTGGATCACCAGTTTTAAAAAATTAAGAACAATATTTGAAACCTCTATTTGATATTGTCCAAATCAGTTGAGTTATTAAAACTCAATGAAAAAAATAATAATTTCATACAAAACTTACATTATGATTTAAGATTTTTGTATGACTTGTCCAATTTTGTCCAATCTCACTGAATAAAAACAATACTTGATAGAATGAAGTTGTTTTAAAATTATACTATAAAATTATATGAAGAGAAAAATAAAACGAGAACCTTCAAATGTCTTAAGATTCAAAATTAGTAATCCATGATGCTATTTATTAAATAAAAATACCAAAAAAATAGAAATTAAATGTGTGATATATATCTGTCTACTTTATCAAAATACTAAAAAATAGATCAAGATTTATCAAAATAAAACAAAATAAGTGTTTTTTAAATTGCTCTCACTTACATGCGTACGATTAAATCATTGCCTAAATTAAGGGTTGTGTAGAGTTATTATTATTATTTATTTATTTATTTATTTATTTGGAGTCAATGCCTTTTAGAAATTGATCATATTGAGGGAGGGAGGCCCTTGCCGCAATGGTAAGGTTATTTTATTATGCTGATAAAAATATAAAATAAAATAATTCTATTATAATTCGAGTGTTATGGATTCAAATCATAGCTCAATAAGGTGCGTGCATATATCTGATCTTCCTCTAAACTCTGCCATGACTGTAATCTTTGGAATTACCCCTTTACAGATCTTGTAAATCAAAATGGGTCACTAGCTAAAAATCTTATAGTTTTGTTATAAACAAACAAAATTGATCATAAAATTGAATACAAATACATATATACGCATAAAATTTTATAGAGTTTGTTAGTATTTTGAAAAATTTTATCCATCTATATACATTTTGTGTACAGTTCTATAACCATTTTTGTGTTCTTAGACTTATTCAAAATCTGAAGTTATTGCTGCTATGTGATTCAAAATTTCTTTTTGTTTCAAATTCAATAAAAATTTTAGTATAGGACATCTATACATGTGTATGAATTCAAAAAGGATCATGTGAACAAAGCATATCCAACCTCAAAAAAAAAATGTTTTGATGTCGTATAGAGTGACTTAATCATATACAAAAGTTACCATATTATAAAATTAATTAGGACTTTTTTAAAATAAATAAAATTAAATTAATGGTAGTGCTTGGATGGCTCCACTCGTTTGATGCATTTTAAGCATTTTAATAAATTTATATTATTACAAGGATGCTTAATCCAATGGCGAAGGCTATTACCCACCAAATTGACTATCTTATTGAAGATAATTACTGATTATTCCCAAATTTCCATGTGAAGAGAAATATACTATCTAGATGAGTAGTCTTACATGAAAGAAACTTTCCAAAAGTTATTTTTTGAGTGAAGTATTTTTACCAAAAGAAATGGAACCAGGTTTTCAAAATGTAACAGTGCATTTAGAGGGTGGCGATGGGTTATGGGGCAAGGGGGAGGGGAGGATGATTGTAGAGGCAGTGTGGGTTTTGATGGCGTTAGGCTGGAGCAGGAAACAGGTAGGTTTCAATGGCGAAAGAGATGGGAAAGGAGAGAGAGTTTATCCACTGTGTGAGGTGCATGGTAATATTTAAATGGATGGTTAGGATAGTTTGTGATCTAGTATGGTGAAGTTTATTTCAAAGGGGTTTAAAGTATTACATTCAAGGTAAAATCTTGTTTGGTAATAAGGACAAAGTGAAAATTGTTGACGATGTTGAAAAAGTTGCCGGAAAAAATAAGTGAACAAAGTCTATGATGATATAAATGTCACTTACAGGAAAATATAAATTGTCTTTTGACTCCCACAACTTCCTTTCACCAAGTATCCGCCTAAACAAATTCAAATGACCAACACAAAAATAAAAGCAGGTTAATTTACAAAAATCAAATCAATACTAAGTCCGGATTTCCAAAACAAAGAAGAATAATGGAAAAAGCAGAACACATGGAAAAAGAAAAATGTACATTTGCCGTGCATAAGAGCATGATGTTAATCGTAATAAATAATGGAAAAAGCATAACACAGGAGTTCCATAGACAGTTATGTCAAAACAAACCAACATTGTTTGTGTGTTGTAAGCTTTTTTCTTAAAAAGCAAAAAAATTTAAAACATAATAATTATTTTAACTCATATTTTAATTAAAAAATCACTAATGATTGTTGGATTACAATTGCTGATTACTTAAATAAAGTTCTTGCCTCACAATTAATTCTAATTTAATGAGTCAAAATTCATATAATTCTTTTAGAAGTAAAATCCAATATAAGTATATTGTTGATATTTTAATGTTTTTTGTTTCATTGAAGCAAGTATATGGAGACTGTTCCAATTATCTTCTACTGGGGGGAAACATAATTCGGGATCCCGATGAAAGCGTGTCATATGATGCTGAGCCGAAAAGGATATATGGGGTGCAACTTGGCACCACACTTAGCAATTTGGAGGAGATGTTCATGTCTAAGGTGGCAAGTTACGGGGAAAGTATCCGATTGAACTTTAAATGTAGATATCCTTATCGCCAATGGCAAGCAATCAGCCAATACAAGATATTACCGATCAATGACGATGAGGCGTTGAACACCGTATTAAGTATCGGTGCAAGTTTCCAACCACCAAATTGTTTGGAAGTGTACATTGATAAAGAGGTTGTACACAATGTCCCGAATATGACACAGATGGATTCTCGTCCGTTCACTACATTGCTGACACATGGGATTGACACGATAGCGTTTCAGTCTCCTATGTATGAATCAGATCAATGTTATGCAGTGGGGTACACACAACAGACATTTGAGGGCCATGGTGTAGAATCAAGTTCACGTGGTGGAGATGATTATGAATTTCACAATAACACAGAAGATGTGCCCACCTGCAGCCATCATACCACTCCGGTTGAAGTTGCTGGCAATATGGCTAAAACAGTAAACTATGTGCAGTTTGCTGACAAGGACATGTACGGTCCTGATGTCGCCCTAGACGATGATGAGAATGAAATGTGTGATGAAGAAAATTTATTGGGCGGATCAGATGATGATGATGAAGAAGATGATGTCGACGATCTCGTTGACCTTGACAATGCCCCCATTCCACCTAGACCTGAAATCCCTTTCTATGAGAATATTCACATGGGTGGTGATTTTGACATGAGTAGCCGTGATGTCGTTCCCCGTAACCGAATCTGGAACACTGAAAATCCAGAGTTGGACAAAGGGATGGTTTTTGTTGATAAAAAGCAACTTGTACATGCTGTGAAATTGTACCATGCAACAAATAATCGAGAGTATAAAGTGGTTGACTCCAAGCGAAACCTTTAGGTGTCTGCTTGCAAGCACGATTGCAGATGGTGGTTGCGTGCATCTCTTAGTAGGAAACATGGCCTTTTTGAAATAAAGCAGTACAGGGGTCCTCACCATTGTTTATACCCACGAATGAACAGGGACCACACTAATATTAGCTCCAGTTACATTGCTTCTTATCTTTTGGGACAAGTTGCAGTGAGTATAAAAAATAAATATTTACATATATACACATATGTGTGTGTTTATAGTGTTCACACCAAAATAATCCAACTCATATTTGATTGTCGTATACAGAATGAACTTGATATGCCAATTAAGAATGTCATCGAAGATATCAAAAAGACCATGAACTATAGTATATCATACAAGAAGGCGTGGCATGCAAGGACAAAGGCAATTAGAATGGTATTCGGGGATTGGGATGAATCATATAGGCAGTTGCCTAAATTCATGTATGCATTACAAACATCTAATCCTGGCACCATCGTTCAATGGAACCATAGATATACCGGAGGTACAACCATTATGCCCGTCTTCCACTTTGTTTTCTGGTCTTTCAAACCCGTCATCGATGGCTTCAGATATTGTAGGCCTGTTATAACCATAGATGGTGCATTTTTATACGGTAAATACACTGGTGTGTTGCTTGTAGCAACGATTGTCACTGCCAATGGCAAAGTATTACCGCTTGCATTCGCTGTTGTCGACAAGGAGAGTTTGGAGTCTTGGTCGTTCTTCATTTCAAATATCAAAGAACATATTGTCATGGACCGACATGGAGTGACCTTGATATCTGATCAAGCTGAGAGTATTTTAGCTGCTGTGAGGCGGCATTGGTTGAATCCCTCGCTCCAATTTGTTGGATATCATCGGCACTGCCTTCGACATGTTTGTAGTAACTTTAACACAAGGTTCAAAAATAAGGAGCTGAAACAACTTTTAAGGAAAGCAGGGAGTGCTCATCAACGACGAAAGTGTAGTGCTTACTTAGAACAGATACAGACTATTAACCAAGATGCCATCAATTGGGTCCACAAGATGAATCCTGTGGAATGGGCCCTTGCGTATGACGGTGGATATCGGTGGGGGGTATTGACCAGCAATGATGCAGAGTGCTTCAACAGCGTCTTCAAAGGTGCAAGGAACTTACCTATCTCAGTTATGGTTGAATTTACATTTCGACGGCTCGTAAAATATTTTGACGAGATGGGAGCCCAAGCTGAAACAGATGTATGGAATGAGTTCCAATACCCTAGAGAGATGCAAAAAACTATCGAGAAGGGCATCGCAAGGGGAAATACTTTCCAGTTGATATCGTATGACAGGTTAGTTTGTAATGTGAACTAAATTGTTCTTATTATGTTGTTAAGTTAATTATACCTAAAAAAATGAACTTGATTAGTTTGTATCAATATTGTCTGATAGGCCCCGCCGCGTATTTGAGGTGTAAACATCTTTTCGCCATGGACGAGGTCGCAATACACAGATTGTGCGGATGAATCAACCCACGTGCAGTTGTGGGAAATATGAGATAAGACACTATCCATGTTCTCATATGCTCACTGTAATGTCTGAATGCGGTGACAATCCATTTGAGTACGTTGATCCAGTATATAGGCTTCCTGTATACATGAGGGTTTGCGAAACTAAATTCAATCCAATATCGCATCAAGATTATTGGGATGATCCGCAGTGGACCTTAATGCCTAATGTACTTCGTTTGCTAGAAGTAAAATGGGGTCGTACATCTATGTCTCGTATTCCGAATGAGATGGATATATCAAATAGGCATTTGACCACTCGTTGCAGTGAGTGCCAGCAGACAGGTCATGACAGGCGAACATGTCCGGTGCGACTTGGTCGATGGAGACTATGTAATACTTACATATTGTAATAGATCATTTTTAAATTCTTTATTTGTAATAGATTATTTAATTCTTTATTTTTTAATTCTTTATTTGTAAACGGGGTCGTATATTTAAATAGATCATTTTTTATTTGTAATAGATCATTTCTAATTTTTAAGTCTTTATATATTGTAATTGTTTTATATTTAAAAAAAATTTACAACTAACATACTAAGCAAATAAATTAAACTAAATATGTATGCAAAAACATTTAACTGTGCCACATAGGCCTAAGTTTTTTACTATGTACTTGATTGAAAATGTGTATTACAAAATTCTATTCTTAATCACATAGTTCTTCTACCATTTGAAAATTTAATATTTATGAATAAATTTAGTATTTTCGAATACTGTAACCATTGTTCACATTTACAATTTATGAATAAATTTATGTAATTTAAAAATTTTATAATTTATTCAAACTTCTAGCATTACAAAATCAATAATTAAGTTTTGTCAAATATGCCATAAATGTAATCATCAACCTATTATTGGAAAAAAAAAATTTCTCATTCAATTTTTTGGCAAATATTTATGTAGGAAAACTATCCACATGCTAATACCCTATGTTCATGGTCATTATTAAGCTTATGTAACTGAGGTCCTAAAATTATTTTCGAAAAGATTTCTATATTAGTTATAGCATACATAACGGTAGGTTTTGTTGAATTTTATCATATTTAATGACACATAATTTTAAATTTTAAAGTACAAATATATATATATATATTTAAAAATCATAAATTATGGAATAATTAGAGGTTTTTTTTTATGATTATAATTAGATTTTAGTGAATTGCTTCCATGTTAGTGGCACAGAAATTTATAATTTTAAAATAACTGAGCACATTTTTTTTTTTTTGAAGTCGTTATGTATGGAATTAATTAGAGTTTAATTGTTATAGTTAAATTACAGTTAACCAATAGAGGTTTTTGAAATAAAAATTAATTACATTTTAGTGAATTGCTTCCATATATAGTATCACACAAATTTAAATTTTGAAATAGCTGAGTATACTTTTCTTTTACAAATTGTAATTTATGAAATAATTACAATTTTTTGTTATGATTAAATGAGATTTTTATTGTTATGATCTAGTATTTCACTTGTACAGGCTTCATGGCACATATACCTGAGGAGGTCCCATTTTTCAGTCAGTCACATCGGGCTAACAGTATATGGAAGCGTCCGGTATACAATAACGTTTGTTAGACTTTACGCTTACAATTAAAATACCTGCATTTTGTTTTATATTACGTGATAATGCTATTATTTAAACTAGTCATTCTGTTATGCAGGACGAGGCACGCACCGTGTTGACCTGCCGTCAGGTAGATTCTGGATTGTGGGAGCATCCGTTAGACCATAGAGTCTTGCAGTATATACTACGCGCGGGATTCTGTGGTGTCTACCGTATCGGGCATATTCGACTGGACCACCCACTCATCACTGCTCTCGTCGAGAGGTGGCGCACAGAGACTCATACATTCCATTTCCCGATCGGGGAGGCCACCGTCACATTGCAGGACGTATATGTCCTATATGGTCTACAGATTGATGGGCGAGCAGTTACTGGAGTTGACCCATCATTGACGAGGGAGCAGTGGATAGCCCTATGTGCTGAGCTATTGGAAGTAGCACCTACACCTGTAGACTTACAGGCAGGTAGACTGAGGGTGAGGTGGCTGGCCGAACAGTTTGGTCCTCTTCCAGATCATGCTCCAAATGAGTTGGTACAGCAGCATGCCCGAGCATATATTCTGTAGCTGTATGTTTGAACTTATTGTAAACAACTATGCATCAGAGTTGTCACGTCAACTTTTATGACCTGAAAAATTATGCATCAACTTTATACGAGTTGTCACTTTGACTTTTATTTACTACTCAGTGCATATCTGAAATTTAAGCAATTTAATTTTGACTTTTAAGCAAAGTTCAAATTCGCTTAGAAATTTAATTTCATTTTTTCGCTTACAAATATAATTCAATTTATTTTGCCTTGACAATATATTTAATTTCACTTTTCACCTTACATATTTCATTTAATTTAATTGAAGAAATTTGACCAATTTAATTTGAAGTTAACTATGTGTTGATTAAAGTCGGTGTTGTTCTTGTCTGCATACTAGACTAGCTTTTATCTGTAACACTTTCAAGTTCTATTCATCGAAAAACACATTCATTCTAACTCTACTACAAATTAATCTTCAATACATTATAACTCTATAATATTTTATCTTAAAGGTTTCTGAATCTATTTGGAGTTGCATAGGGTAGCTTTTTAAACACAAATGGTGTAATTGTTTTGTTGTTTTGTTCTGACACTCCCTCATCCCATTATGAATTGCAGAAATTCACATGGGCACAATAGCTATGGTATGATAATAAATTGTAACTCGGCGCAGTAATACGTCCAACATTCATCAGTGATGCAAAGACTTTAACAGACGTAATAAATTGTATGCTTTGTTTTTTCCTTAGATGTTATGTGACTTTCTGCAGCGATGCAGTGATGCATGCGACTTTTTTTCCTCAGATGCAGTGATGCATGTGATGCATGTGACTTTGTGCAATGATGCAGTGATGCATGTGACTTTGTGCAGTGATACAGTGATGCATGTGACTGCATGTAGCGATTCAGTAATGCAGTGGTGCATGTGACTTTCTAACTTTGTAAATTATATACTTTGTGACTTTTTTCCTCACATGTAGTGATGTATGTGACTTTGTGTAGCGCGACTTAGATGCTTTGTTTTTTCCTCACATTTCAGAATTCATCTAAATCACATTAATATGACCACATGGCAATAGTGTTGATAAACAATCATATAAAGGAGTGAAGTGTAATTTACCGAATACAAAAAGAAGCAAAAAATGCAAAGAGAAGAAAAGGGGATGACTGTGAAGTCTCATTAAGTGAAAATAAGATAAAATATAGGCTGCAGTGCCAATCTTCTTTACATATCAGGTGGCCATTTTATTATTTTGCTTTGTTTGTGTTTTGAACATTGTTTTGGAAAAAGAAAAAATCAACGATAGTTTTGTAGGTCGAAGTGAGCTGGAAGGTTGTGTATTTACTTGCACTCTGTTTCATAGTTGTTTATGAACAATATTACTTTAAAACAAAGAAAATTAAAGCCGCTGTTTCATTTTATGATTTAATTTATAATTTTTGAAAACACCAATTTGTACTAAAATCGTCAGTTCGAAGTGACTACTTACTGTATTAAAAAAGCAAGCATGAAAAAATAGTTTAATGTGGCGATGTGACAACTCACTGCATTACTGATTAATTTGACATGGCTTGAATATGAAGGGATTGCATTGTGAAAAGGACAACCTACAATTATGATTTTATCTGACAACCACGTCCGTGACTACATCACAGGTACACAAAGTCACGAGTACTTAGGATTGTATGAAATGAATAAGATAAAATAATATCACGGGTATCACTTCTTCCATAGTGCCCCAACTCAATTATCGTCACCAGGTCATCTCTAGTTAACCCCCAGTATGATGTCTATAAATAGCGCTACCCCCAGTATGATATTTGTTCAAGTCATAACAATAGTAATATATCTACAATTACCATTATTATTAATTTTTTTATTTTATGAACAATGTCTTCAAGAGGTGCAGGAAGTTCACGCCGTCAAAGAAATCCGAAAGTATGGCTACTACCTCCATTTACTTATGACTATAAGAGCGAAAAGTACTCGAGTCCGAAAGATTATTATGCTGGTATCCGAGCAGAATGGGCGTTCAGGGTAACGAAGCAAGAAGGATTGTTTAATGATCTACGTAACTTTGGGGTACCGGTACCTCATCGTTGTTCATTGACCATGGCTAGACGAAATATGAGTGACTATGAAAAAGCAATTAGCAGAATGAAGAAGGAGAACAACAGAATGTTGATGCGGAGATGTCGACATTTCATGCTTCAACTAGCCACCGAAATGGCAGAAGCAAGCAACAGAGATTTGACAGTTATTGAGCGAAATAATGCCTTAAACAATGAAAAATATCTCTCTGACTACTACATGTCAGATGAGGAATGAGAAATCAAATACCTTTATCTTTCATATATGTTTGTATGTTGTGTCGTATCTTCATTACTAAAGTGTAAGACAATGTTGTTGTTCATCTAACTTACGGATGTATTTCAACTGTTTGTTATATGAACCTAAAGTTTATGAAATAACTACATTTATAAGTACACATGTCAAGATTCGTTACGAATTTCTCTTCCTATTGATAACTCATGTATAAGCATTGCAAAGCCATTACACATGGTAGCTGTATGTTTGAAATTATTGTAAACAACTATGCATCAGAGTTGTCACGTCAACTTTTATGACCTAAACAACTATGCATCAACCTTATACGAGTTGTTACTTCGACTTTTATTTACTACTCAATGCATATCTGAAGGTTTTAAGCAAAGTTCAAATCCGTTTAGAAATTTAATTTCACTTTTCCGCTTACAAATATAATTCAATTTATTTTGCCTTCACAATATATTTAATTTCACTTTTCACCTTACATATTTCATTTAATTTAATTGGAGAAATTTGACCAATTTAATTTGAAGTGAACTATGTGTTCATTTAAGTCGGTGTTGTTCTTGTTTGCATACTAGGCTAGCTTTTATCAGTAACACTTTCAAGTTCTATACATCGAAAAACCCATTCATTCTAACTCTACTACAAATTAATCTTCAATACATTCTAACTCTATAATATTTTATCTTCAACGTTTATGAATCTATTTGGAGCTGCATAAGGTAGCTTTTTAAACACAAAGGGTCTAATTGTTTTGTTGTTTTGTTCTGACACCTCTCATCCCATTTTGAATTGCAGAATTCACATGGGCACAGTAGCTATGGTACGATAATAAATTGTAGCTCGGCGCAGTGCTACGTCCAACATTTCTCAGTGATGCAGTGACTTTAACAGACGTAATAAATTGTATGCTTTGTTTTATCCTCAGATGCATGTGACTTTGTGCAATGATGCAGTGATGCATGTGACTTTTTTCCTCAGATGCAGTGATGCATGTGACTTTATGCAGTGATGCATGTGACTTTCTGACTTTGTCAGTTATATACTTTGTGACTTTGTGCAGCGCGACTTAGATGCTTTGTTTTTTCCTCACATTTCAGAATCCACCTAAGTCACATTAATACAACCACATGGCAATAATGTTGACAAACAACTATATAACGGACTGAAGTAGTGATGGTAAACACAACCTTTCCACTCAGTTCGCCCTAGGAAACTATCGTTCATATATTGAGAAAAAGTCAAATGGAGTATAGATTCACGGCAGGGGGTAGGAATCGCAGAGGTGAGAGTTCACGACGAGGAAGAGGAATGGGAAGGGGACTCGCAGGGGGTAGGAACTTCGAAAGAGGTGAGAGTTCATGCCGAGGAACAGGAACGGGAAGGAGAAGTGGCAATGCTCAAGATGAAACACCATTTACTTTGTTAGATGCCTCTTGTGTTTATCATGATAGGTTTGGGAAGCGACATTTTGTTATGCCCAAGTACTATCGAGATCCATGTGGTTTCATGGAGGATCCATCTGATAATCAAACAGGATATGGTTTAGCAAAAGCTAGACTTCTAAAGTGGCCTGCATTATTTATAGAGCGAGTGCAAATGGAAAGATTATGTCGGGAAAATTGACTGAAGGTGCAAAAAGCACGTTCAGTTCAGATCCAAAAGGAAGATCCAGATAATGTTGATCGACTATGTGAAAGACTTCGATGTGAGATTTCTCAAATGCGCTGCAGGTCAGCCCGCGATATGGAACTATCTATACTTAAGTCGGATGCCAAGAAGAACAAAACAACACCAAATGCTGCGGCTATCAAGGACGATCCTGCACTTCTCTCTGACCCTGAGCTCTCTGATTGTTCGAACTCTGAGATTGCCGATTTGAGCGAGGATTAGGCGTTTATCTGTCTGCTAAATTATATTAGGTTATCCATAATTATATGTTGTGTGTGTTAAAATAACTCTTTCGACAATGAGTTTGTGAAAGGTTTGTCTAATATTTGTCTATGTAACTGTTAAGTATTGTACTCGTCACTTTATTTTATGTTCTGTGTTATGTTGAATGTTTCCAACCATTATTTTTGTGGGATACTTATGTTTGAACTAGCTACGGCGTTCTAAAGTGTTATGAGTGTTATAGTCATACCTTTATTTTGTTTTCCTGTTCGTAGTAGTAATTAGCAAATTAGATACTTTATATATGCTGTGTCAAGTTTTATGTAAATATTCCGTGGCAACAAATATTTAGTTTCGAAAAATTTGCGAAAAGTAGGCTTAGTTTTGGAGATAAATTCGTATTGGGGCTTAGTTTGGGAAAAGCCCTGACAAAATTTCTCCGAAACTACGCAAAATGTTCTCTAAGAGGGTGCGTGTCTCGAGACCATTATTTTCTTCTTCTTTTTTAATTTTTATTTTTAAATTTTTTATTTGTTGTTTTTATTTTTGTCCATCATCGATCTTTTTTAAATCATATTTGAATTATATAACAAAATAAAAATTTATTTAAAATTTTATATTTAAATAACAATTTAAAAAATATCAGGTAAATTAAGCAAATATTTAATTCACATTTTTTACACAATTCACTACTCTTTAGACAATGCATACTGTTTATTTTTTTAAAATTTAATGTATAAATTATTTATGTAAATATCAAATTGATCTGATAATCGTACATATAATTTTATCATTTTTTAAAAAAAATAATGGATGTGAAACATAATTTCCAAATTATATAATTGATTTTTAAATATTAAAATAATAAAATTTGGTAGCTAAGATTACAAATTTAATGCGATATTTTATATGAATAATTTATATATAGAGATCTACAAGATGATTGAGCGAATCATAGAATGTGGATTGAATAATAATAATAATAATAATCAACAGTGAGTGATCACGCTTTCCTTAAAAATTGTATTTTGATAGTAAAAGTTGTGAACAATACGATATTTTATATGAATAATTTAAAAACTGTATTGAACCAGGTTTTTTGAAAAAAAAAAAATTATTTAAAACCACAGTAAAAGCGTGGTTCAAAACCATATTTTCTGAAGAAAAAAAAAATTACACAGTTAAAGCGTGATTCACAACCACGTTTTCAGGGAAAAAAATTCACTTAAAAGCGTGGTTCACAACCACTTTTTCAGTAAAAACAAATTTTACTTAAAAGCGTGGTTCACAACCACGTTTTTTTTTTAAAAAAAAATTTACTTAAAAGCGTGGTTTGAAAACACACTTTTACGATTTTACAAATTTTTCACGCGGGAGGCAAAAAAACAATGAAAGCGTGGTTCACAACCACGTTTTAGCCTAGTTTGGGAAATAAGTTGCTATTTTGCCTTAATTTGGGAAAAGCCCCCAAATCTCAAGGGGTGTATTTGTAATTTACCCAAAAAAAATTAAGTTGATCGAATATTACTAGTCATATAATCGAATCATACTAGTCTTCAAAAAATTGAACGGTCTATTCTTCAATTCATATTCACCAATTTGTTAGGGTCGTGTAGAGTGTGTACTATATACAAATTATAAAATTTGCATGTTATAACTATCATAATTAAATCAGTTTTAGTTATAACACGTGCGCGTGCGCACACACACACAAAAAAAAGTCTTAAACAAATAACACATAAGTTATAACTAATTTTTAAAAAAAATTATAACAAAAATAACATCATACTAACAAACCACAATAATAACCAAAGATCACTGAAAATTTCAAATAAGAATACAACAATTTTGGATAACTAAGAATAAATCGATAGTGACTATCGAAGGTGGTGGCTTCATGGAGAAGGCAGTCTTTTCTATAGGAGTGAGTCAAGTTCAACTTTTGGGAGCGCAGAATGTTGACTTTGTCTAGTTGACTCTTTTTGGAGACTCCACATTGTACTCTGATCGATGCTTAACCTCTCATGTGATATACGGTTGAGTTTCATTAAGTGCGTTGATAGTGAGTTCATTTCTTTAAGTTGAGTTAAATCTGATCGTCAACAAATTATCCCATAACCAGCACCGTGGATTCTATGATGTTTCCACTGGATTTTTTTTTTTTCAATTCAAAATTATAAAAAAAATAATTATAAAAAAAAAAAAAAGAAGGATAAATGGACAGTGAAGGGGAGTGAAATGGAGGGAAGGCTGATTGGTTGGGATTGATGGGGGGAACGTGGTGGGGGTAGTGGAAAAAGTGGAAACCGCATATCCCCACCATTATTACCAATATCATATGATTAGCATAAGAAAACTATAGTCTATAGTCTATATTTATTGACTTGTATAATTATTGGCCGTATAGTTCGGGCTGGTCGTTTTCTCGCCCTTTGTCCACTCCTCTCTACGATCAATTCCATCTCTCTCATTCATTCTCTCTCTCCCCGTAGAAATAGGTTCATGTTTCAAACACGAATTCTAACTCCCAATCTCTTTCTCTCTCCCCTTCTCTCTCTCTCGAACTCCATAGGTAGGTAGAGATACTTTAATTTCATTAACAACTTCTTGTTTTTTTTTTCTTTTTTTTAATTATATTCATGATGATGATATCGCTATAAATTCTGATCAACATGTTTTTTATTTTTTGGGGGTTGCAGATATTGGGTGGAGAGGAGGGCACAACCAGGGTGTTGTGTATCGTCTGTTGTGGATGCTTTTGGACTTTCATAGGAGATGAAGCTTGTATGCCACTCCTTTCTACTCTCCAATTCATATATATACATACTTGTGCACTAGAGTTTTGTGCTTTTCTTGGTTTTTCTCATTGTAATTGGTGACCAATGCAATTCCTGTTGTTGTTGTTGTTGTGGGTATGCATAGCTATCTCTGTTTTGTTATCCTATTAAAATTCTGATGTCTGAAGGATGATTTTATTTGTGTTCTCATACTTGAGTGAATTTTATTCTCCCTGAGCTAATAAAACTTAGGGACAATTACAGTTTAAAAGTAATTTCCAAACTTTATAAGCATTAATAATGATAATAATTGAAGTCTTAATTTTTTTCATGAAAACAACACTAAATTATAATTTCCCCTCAAACTTACGGGTTGGGTTTTTGTAGTTTCCATTGTTTATTGGGTGTGAAAAAAATAAATAAAAAAAAGACTTGTCAATGCGCGCCAACCCATAGAAATCAATTTGGCATGCGGTTTAAATGCATTTATTAAAGTTCAAGAGTTTCTAGTAATTTGAAGTAAAAAGGCGGTTGCTCAATTATCATCAATTTTTTTTTTCCAAACAAAATTGCAGTTAACTTCAGTTAGAATTCCTCATTGGTTGAATTTTGTTGCCAAATTTAGCTTCTGAAACTTTCCCCTGCAATTGCAGTTTATTATCCTCTGAAAGAAGGAATATGCTTTCATGATGCAATGTTATTATAATATGGCATTTGGGTCATTCTACAATACACACTTTTTTTTTAGTTGTTTATCATATGCAAGTTATGACATGTGTGGTGGTAACTAAATCACTTTTAGTCATAACTAAAAAACAAAATAGGTCATAACCAAACATCACTTAAGACATAACCAAAGGCCTTTTTAGTCATAACTAATATAATAATCACAATAGTAGTCATAACTAATATAATAATCACAATAGGTCATAATTAACATTACAATGAATCATAATCAAGGGTTATAACCAAACACAACTTGAGGCATAACCAAAGACCTCTTCGGTTATAATCAAAATAAAAATCACAAGAGGTCATAACTAAGTCATAATTACCAGTCATAACCAAGTCACAACCAACACCACAATGAGTCAACGGCCACAAAGGATGTAACTAGGGGCATATGGTACACACCTTTAATTTTCCATGGCTTTTTAAGGCCATCTTCCCAGCACATCCTTTTTATAGTGATTGTTAATTACTTAACATTCTATATCTATATCATAAAGTTTAGCTGGCCTTACACATGGAAAGTTCTGTACATGCCATGCTTTTGTTATTTGTCTTTTGCTCATTATGTTGAACAAGATTGTCTCAATTATGCATTTGTATAATTGTAAGGCTGGGACTAATCAACTATCAATTATTGTTGCTCATAATAATTTTACAGGCATCTCTACTAGCAGATCCAAATAGTAGAAGATCGTGTATCTTCAGCCTTTTTCCAACAGCTTCTTTATTGTGCCTACTTTTCTTCATAGGAAGTACATTCTTAGCACGAGATCCTAAAGAGGTATCTGTACTTTCTTAAATACCGTAACTATGGCATGTTTTGGTTATTCTTCTTGAAGCTATGCACTGCAGATTTGTGTTTTTATAGTTTTTCTCATGAATCTGTGTAGTTTTGCTTAAAATGTTACCTTTTGACTATTTTTGTTCTTTATTTAATTTTGCCAGAAAAAATTTCATATTTTTATTTCAGTGACATAATGAAATGTTGATATTTAACTCATATATATTGGGTTCATGCTTTTTTACATTCTTGTACTACACAAAATTTGGTTTCATATATTCTGTATTTACCGAATAAGTTTGGTCTTATTGCACAGAAATTATTCAGATGGGGGTTAGGGGTTGAGAGTGCAAACCAATGCAAGGTTTGTTTTTTCTGTAAATGCTTTCAATGATTTCCTTTCTCTTTGATTGAGTTTCTTAAACTTCTGGCTTGCCAAATTTGTTTGAATTTATTGCAATATTTTGTTGGCCACACTCCTGACTGGTGTTGGCTAACATTCATGGCAATTCCATCTTATGCAATCAACTAGCATCCTAGGACTTTGATATAAATTAATAGAGAATTGACCTCAGGCTAAAACTTGATAGCTGATTGCAAAAGAATCTCAAATCTTGATGGAACTTTGTTTAATATGTAGAGATAAGTAATTGGGATTAAGATTGATTCTTGTATTTTTTTGTTTTCTGTTTTCTGCTTTTTAGAGTCAGTGCAGGCCTCCTGGAACTGAGTCATTACCTAAAGGTATTGTCTCCAAGACTTCTAACTTGGAAATGCGACCGTTATGGGGCTCGCCAAAGGTATTGGTCAATAAGTGATAATTTTGGATTACTTGGTTTTGTCTAAATCTCTACCGTTTGTGTTTGCAAATATTATACTCCATCTGTCTCACCTTGTTTGTCCTTTTTCCCAATTCGGGATGTCCTAAAATGTTGTCCTCTTTGAAAAGTAAGCGTAAAATATTACAATTTTCCAAAATTAATCCCTCATAAATGACTGAATATATTTAAGTTTAAGAGTGAGAATAAAGGGACAATTTGGGAAACCAATGCCTTTCGATTTTAATTTGAATGCATTAATTACATGTCCCCTTAAAAAGTTGGAACTCTCAAAAGGGACTAACATTGTGGAACAGAGGGAGTAAATTTTAACACTAGTTCCCTCTAGAACCATGTTTCTTTCCCCTTATGAATTCAACCACATCTTTCGTGAAGCCTAGCACAAATAGTTATCTTTGTCTTTTAGTTAGAATATTGAAGCTATGTAAGCAGATCTGTGTGTGTGCACGCTTGAGTGCATGCGTGTGTGTTTCTGCTAATTTTCCAGGCTAAGCAATGCTGAAATCAAATTTGATGCATCTGCTTCCTTAAGACTAGTATTAATCTATATTTTCTTGCATCTCTATCACTCACCTGTCCTCTCCATTATTTGTACTGCAATTGACCACAACATTTCCTTGAGGACTAACTTTTTTCTGTAGCTATTGGTGCCATTGATATGTTTTCTTTCAAGATGCATTTATTCTGATAGTCTCCGACTACCTAGCTTTTCCATTGTTTTTTGGACAGCACCTCATATTTGATACAATTGTGTGAATAAGTACTCTCTTTTTTTTCTTTCAATAACTTTGATAAGATTACTTGCAACTATTGCTTTCCCATTCTTTTACTTAAGTCTTTGATTAGCCAACAATATGTTAGTTGAAGAATATCCGTTGCCAATACTTTGCAAGTACAAATCCTATATTCTTACCATAAATGCCTCGGTATATTTTTTCTTGTGAACAACCTGATTAAATCTATGTTGAACAAAGAAAAGAATGATGGCATATGAGGGCTGACACAGGTCAGGTTCAAACGTGTCCAACCTCAACTTTGTTCTTGGTTGAGCAGCCTTTTATTAAGAATGGGTTGTTGCATGCATGTGTGGGTCTGTGTTTTCTTTAAATTCTAAACAATGTAATCTGCAATTCTAGATTTTGACACAAATTTTGTTCCCTGCCCTGTTTATTTGATTGAGCTCTATATATGTATCAATTTGCATATTCTGCAACAGAAGAAGGGAAATTCTTCAAACTTGTTCACTGTTGCTGTTGGAATAAAGCAAAAGGCCATGGTGGATAAGTTGGTTAGAAAGGTAAGGATTATAACTGTTATACTCTTCTAATTACTTCCGAATTTAGTTCGTGCATGGTTAATTGCTTTTTTCTCACAATGCAGTTTCTGTCAAGTGATTTTGTTGTGATGCTTTTCCATTATGATGGTATCGTGGATAAATGGAAGGATTTTAAATGGAGTGATCGTGTCATACATATATCTGCACTTAATCAAACTAAATGGTAATTTGGTTAGCACTTTAATCCTATCTAAGAATGTTATTAAAATTTCATTTGAAATTCATTTTCAAATGTGTGTTGTTAGATTTATTTTTGACATTCTACATCATTGTTGATGATGATGAGTGGCTGCCAACCATTCTTACATCCACAAATACTTGCAAAAGCAAATTACATTAAGATTTTCCTCTTGGATAAAAATAACCATTTCAAATAAGATTTTCCTCTTGGATAAATATGTTCTCCCACACCTTGCTTCTAATCTTCTATGAGATTTTTTATGATGATGATGATGGTGATGGCATCGATGGCAAAAAGTAGGTGGTTTGCCAAACGATTCTTACATCCAGATATAGTTGCAGAGTACGATTACATTTTCCTATGGGATGAGGATCTTGGAGTTGAAGATTTTCATCCGGAACGGTATGTGACTATTGTGTTTAAAGATTAGCAAAATAATTACTATCACTTGCCAGGCTTTGCACCCTGCATATGTTGTGTTCATGTAAATGTTAGCAGAGCAATATCAATAGTGCTAAGTAATTGTAGATGCTCAAAAAACAGTAGTCCTAAGTAATTGTAAACCACACTCATGGTCGCCAGCCTTAATTAGGATGGTACCTTATTTCAGTGGCTGCCTTGACTGTTGATTTTGAATTCTTTCCCCGCTTGCAATAAAATGAAAAATGGCCCAAGACCATACAACCCATTTCGTTCTCATAAAAATCAATCAAATTGTTTTGAGCACACAATAAAATTATGGGTATTTGAAAATGCTAAAGCACTAAAGGAGCTCGTAAGATAAACTAGGTGGTCAACTATCATGGAGTCTGGTAACATATATTGGCAAATTCTTTTCAATTTATTCTAGGTATCATAATAAACATGCTCAATGATGTAGAACAAATTTTGGATGTCTATAGTAATGCTCCCTAAAATTGATTCTTTTGCAAGTGTAGGTTAAGGGAAGCTTGTTGTAGGTTTAAGGTTCTAAAAGGTATAGGTTATGGGGCTGAGATTGGCTTGGTTTGGTTCCCAATGTGTCAGGCTGGTGTATGAGATGGTGGAAATTCTAGGAAGGAAATATTTTAAGGGTTTGGTCTTAACTTAATACCAAAAGGTAGGTGAAAGGGTAGAGTAGGGTTTTAGAGACAAAATAGGGGGTGTTATAGGTATATCATATATGAACAATTTCCTTCTCTAAGCAATGGAAGATTCTCACAAGGTTCGACCAACACCACATAAATATAGTTTCAGAGTGTCATAAAGCTAACTCCTCTCCTCTTTGATAGAAATATTAAAGACACAGTTATATCGGCTAAACTTCTAATTCTACTAGGATAGGACTTTGATTTCAAAATAGAAAACTGAGAAACTTTGATAAGTCCTATTGTCCAACTCATTCTAACCTGCCAATTGTCAGATCCAATTTGACCAACCCAATTAGCACCTCCTTCCTAAACCATTATTTTTTGCAGTGTGGGTGTGTTCATGGATTTCGATTATGATTGCCACCTCTGGCTATGGCACTACTTCCCCTTTTTCAAATCTTTGTTTCATGCGGCTCTTTAAATTGTTATATCTCTTCTTCTGAGTTTAACTCCATGAATGATGAAAGGGTTCTCAATTCTCAAAATAAAATTTGGCGATCAACTGATATAGATGATACTTTGTAATCCATGTGAACTTTCCACAAGGACCCATGAAGATATAACTGCTCAAGAATTATATTGCAGGCATATGGTAATTACTTTTTGAAAATTTCAAGTATATATTTTTCAAGTTATTTGGTGTTTACAGATATCTAGAAATTGTTAAAGACGAAGGGCTTGAGATATCACAACCAGCCCTAGATTCAGTCAAATCAGAGGTGCATCATCAGATTACAGCACGTGGGAGAAGATCAAATGTGCACAGGTAAGTTTATATTTCAAATAATGATTTGCCTTTTATCAAGTTACAAATCTGTAGTTACTGTCTGTCTTATTAATATGGATGGTGCCATGTTTGTAGTGGTTCCAAGGTGAATCTAATTTATGGATTATGCCCTAGCTCTTATGAGATGGCAGGCTGTTAATCTAAAACCATTTTGATACCATTGATATCACTCTATCTGAAGCCATTGATTGCCTCTGTTGGGCTTTCATTTTTTTCATCCATTATTTTTCTATATGATTTTTTTTTTTTTTTTTCTGGAATCTACATTGGAAACCTGACTTTTCTTGGTGTTGTGTTACTCTCTTAAAATAGTGGAGTGAACTGTGTACAAATGATCTGTGGATTGAGTGGTTGCTCTCCCCTGCTCTGGTTGACCTAAGAGTTGTCTCACGTGATATTTGTTCAATATTGAACTCCTTTATTGTGGTCATGTGAATAGTTGTTTAATCGATTGACTATTCATATAGTTAGGTTAGGTCCATTTAATTATAGTTGTCACCTTTCTGTAGCTATATTCATGTACATGACTTTGATTCCACTAATTTTCGGCCTCTATGGAGCTCAGTAAATCTATTATGGCTGCTGTAATTGATTTTTGGCCCATTACGTCTGCAGGAGGATTTACAAGCCTACTGATGGTGCAGATAGATGTGATGGGAAAAGTACAACTCCTCCATGCACTGGGTAAAAATCAACTTACACGAAACCATTTTATTGTGTTTTTATAGTTTTAATATAGCTAAGAAAAGTAAATCAGTTTACTGGCTGAAGAAGTTGATGCATTTTTGTTGTTGTGATTAGTTTTGGATGAATCTATTTGTCACTTCATCTTCTTATCATGGAAAAATATACAAGATATTTAACTGTAGGAAAGTGGAATAAAAGGAAAATCTGTACCGCAGGTGGATAGAGGTTATGGCTCCTGTGTTCTCAAGAGCTGCTTGGAGCTGTGCATGGTATATGATCCAGGTTGGTCATCTCCACTGCATTAGTTACACTTACAGCATGCATTTTGATACAAACTATCAAATTTATTTATTCCTTGGTGCGTATAAAAATAATCTGGTGATACTACTATCTTTCTTCACATGTTCTATTAAGCTTCTTATGAAATTGATTATCATATTAATACACACCCAGGTTACCGCATTTCCATTAATTGTTTGTCGACGTTTTTTCACAGAATGACTTGATCCATGCTTGGGGATTAGATATACAGCTTGGTTATTGTGCACAGGTAACTTCCTATATTGAGCATTGAGTTCATTTTGGTTACTTTTTGAGCATTCTTGATCATCTTCTTAATACATCATCTGATGCCTTCCATCTTATTTTCATAGGGTGATCGAACCAAAAATATTGGAGTTGTGGATGCTGAGTACGTTGTTCATTATGGCCTGCCAACACTTGGAGACCCTAGAAAAAAGGTTAGAAATACAATATCTTTACAAGGATGTGTACATTTACACCTTTCAGCGCTATCTTTATGAGCTGTATGCATGAAAACTGTCATACTCAAATCCTAGCACAGTGTGTTCCATTGGCATAACATCTCCTATTAACCTTTTCCTCACAACGAGATGTTTATTGCCTTTACATTCTCTAGGTCCAGATGAAGATTTTTGTAAGAACTTGCATAATTGCTACATACTATACATATATTTGCAATTTAGTTATTGATTTCCATTAATGCTCATTTGTGCAGAACAATTTTCGCAGGAATGACAATACTTCTGAAATTAAAGACATACCAACTGTCAAAACTCATGTATCTTTCTTAAACTTCCAACTCTCTTTATCTAATTCTATCTGCATCAAACTGAGTTACTGTCTTTGAGTTGCAGGCTTTGTCCAAGTCTCGTGCAATCGATTATAGAGTTGAAGTAAGTTTTGAAATGAACTTTATTGATGACTTTCTTGGTCTAATCTTTGGGCTACTCCATGCATTCTTTTTATTTTTATTGTACTTCTGGTATCTTATTTTCATGTTTATTTTATTTTATTTTTTGAAGTATGCATATTGCCTGCAGCAGCAATTATTAACAGTTACAAAAAGTACATAATATCCCTGGCTTTATGTCATCATTTCATCTGAATGCAATTTTTTGATTGAAATGTGAAAATTAAAAGAAACTGGGGATAGTAATAGCTTTTGCTAGCATATGAGTGTGTAAGTCATCCAGTAAGCCCTGGACAATAATGAGCAAAGAATTTAGGGTTACAAAGGTTAAAGTGCGATGTCTGTCTTTCAAGTTGGCTCAAGTACAAGATAGATCCTATTAAGAATATTTTACAAGAGTCATTTTTATTTGCCTCTTTGTCAAGAAAATTTGTGAGAACAAGAAAAATCTTAAATTTTTTAGAGAATTTGAGAAACTATAGAGGGGGGGGGGGAGAGAGAGAGAGAGAGAGAGGGCGGGGAGAAGATAAAACAAGTCACTTTTTCTTTCTTTGTTACTGCAAAGTACTTTCTCTTTTTTTCATCTCTACTACTACTAGAATTCTGCATTTTGCATTTTTAATTTTTATTTTTCATTGGTAAACATCTTCTCCAACTAAGCCCTTAATCCTTTTGTTTTGTAAGCTTCTGATATTCATAGACTTCAACATGTGCAATTATTTAAACATTGGGAATTTATTAACATTCATGGTAAGTTTTCGTTTTTAGCTGTAAACATTTTCAAATGTCTTAAATTTCTTTTCTCATTGCCCTTATTCCTTTCCATGTTACCTAAACCCAATTTGATCCTCGATTAGGGGTGAAATGACAGGTTGAATTTTGAAGATGAACTTGCTCAAATGCAATGTAACACACAAAATGCTAGCATAAAATAATGATTAGGCATTTTGTTCTAGACATTAAGCATTCAAGGTTTCCCTATTTTTGTTTACTGGGATTAGAAATTGCCATTGTTCAGGTGAGAAGGCAGTCCTACAATGAATTCAAGGTATTCAAAAAGCGATGGGTAAAAGCTGCAGAGAATGATGAATGTTGGATTGATCCATATCCAGAGCCCCAACCAGAGACAGAGCCGGTGAAGCAGAGAACATAAACAAATATCATCATCGGCCTTCTAAGCTTCCAAGGCATGTACATTTAGACTATATATAGACACCTTAAAGAAAGGTATAAGGCCATTGTGGCCAGTGATGATAGGTACAGGTATATGCATAGATCTCTAGCTTTTTAAATACTTTTGTTATAGGATGGTGGTACATACAATTGCAGGAGACAGAAATTGAAGTATTCTTTACAGGGTTGCCATTTTCAAAATTGTGGCTGGTCTTTTGTGAAATTCAATTTGTAATTTTATCTTATGAGATTTGGAAATTTTTCCAATGCCTTTTTTTTTTCTTTTTCTTTTGTTTGGTACAGTAGAAATTTCCATTAAGGTAAGCCAAACGGCACTTACAAAAAAGTCCATCCAACAAAAAAAAAACTTTCACCAAACAAAATAAAAATCAACGAATGAAGCACCAAGAAGAAACTATGAAAATATCAAGACGCAAAGTCCGTACTACAAAGTAGAAGCAGTTCATAAGAGTTCAACAATAGAACAAGTGTAGGATAAAAGCATAGATTACAATCATAGAGAGGGTAAGCTTTACAATCAACTTCGAGCCACACAACCAAACAACAAACAAAGCAGAAAAACAGAACAAAGAAAAAAGCGAAACCTCTGTCCCAAGCCAAGGCAGTGGAATGGTGGTAGCGGATCCGGCGGCCGGAGGAGAGAAGTGGCAGATCTGGAGGCTGAGAAGTGGATTGAGAACGCAGTACAATGTGTTTCTGATTGAGAATTTGATCCGAGCTGAAAACCAATCATTTACCATTCAATTGTACAAAGTGACCAGCATTTCACTTGGATTCTCATGCAGCATTGCTTCAAATATGGGTGTTGGAGAAGAGAGTGTGAGAGAGAGACTGCAAAAAGAGTTCATTTTGTTGTTTCTTGAAACCATCATTTCTTCTTCTCTGACTGTGTGATGTGTGTTACAGAAGCATGAACACCGACATTCATCGAACAGTTCTTGACACATGTCAGGCACAAATTTTCAGGTGACATTTTTTAAGTGATGGACTTTCTTTTATAATTAAATGTAATTTAGCTCTTGCCAATCAACCACAAAATAAATAAAAATACAAAGTAACCAATTAATTCTTGTACACTTACCATATGAGAAAAAAAAAATGGCATTTGTGAAGAAAAATTTATATGTACACTCAGTGATACAGAGTTTGAAGACTTGAGAAAAATAGTTGTTAAAATTGCGAAATTATAAAAACAAAAAACTTAATTTGGAGTGGTAAGTGTTAGAAACTGTAAACCCATAAGTAGAGGTCGGGTTCAGGACAGGAACATAAATTTCAGAATGCAAAATAATGGAAATGGATGTTCTGTATTGATATCAAATTTATTCTCATGTTCCGATCTCTTTTCTTTCTTTCTTTCTCTTTTGTATTAAATGTTAGAAATTCTAAATGAATTATTAAATATTTTATCAAATACTAGCATTCATGTTAGGATCAAGACACACCAGAAATCAATCACATACAATAACACAAGAGATTTACGTGGTTCGGCAATAGCTTAAGTCTACGGGAGAGATATACGCTATAGAATTTTTCCTGGAGGGAGTTACAACACTCACACTTCACTCTCTCTATAGCACTCTCACTCAAACACATGTTTTTCCTTGAGGCTCAGACCTTCTTCCTCACCTCAATTTATACACAACTGAGGGAATACAAAGTTAAAAGAAAAGAGTTATTGGGCTGCCAAACTGCCAACTGCCAACTTCCCCCTTCCCTCCTAATTCTTGACTTGGAACCAACCAGCCAGCCTCCAACTACTCCATGTGGACTGGAGTTAACAATTCTCCCCCTCTACGCCCATATGGATAACTAACTTCTTACTTGAAGTCCATCCCGATCAGATTCTTGCAAATTTCCAGTTTGTCTCTAGTGACAACCTTGGTCATCATGTCAGAATGATTCTTGTCCGTATGAATCTTCACTAGCTTCATCAGCTGTTTTTCCATCACTTCTCGTATCCAATGATATCGGACATCAATGTGCTTTGTGCAGGAATGGTACATGGAATTCTTGCTCAGATCAATTGCACTCTGACTATCACAATGTACCTTGTACTCTTCCTGCTGTAGACCCAATTCTTGGAGAAACCGCTTTAACCACAACATTTCCTTTCCAGCATCTGCGGCAGCAATGTACTCTGCCTCTGTTGTAGATAAAGCAACATACTTTTGTAATTTGGAATGCCATGAAACAACTCCCCCTGCAAAGGTGAATAAAAATCCTAATGTAGATTTTCTACTATCAAGATCACCCGCCGTATCGGCATCTATAAAACCCTCTAAAATTGGTTCAGCTCCCCCAAAACATAGACACATCTTTGAAGTCCCTTTAAGTACCAAAGAATCCATTTGACTGCCTCCAAATGCTCCTTTCCTGGATTGGCGAGGAATCTGCTCACAACGCCAACTGCATGAGCTATATCTGGCCGAGTACACACCACTGCATACATCAAACTTCCTACTGCAGAGGAATAGGGGATTGCCTCCATTTCTTTCCTTTCAGAGTTGGTCATGGGACATGAGCGCTTTGTCACCTTGAAATGGTTGGCCAGTGGTGTGCTAATTGACTTGGCATCTTTCATGTTGAACCTTTCAATCACCCGTTCAACATATTTCTCCTGTGACAGCCATATCTTTTTGGTTTTCCTGTTACGAACAATCTTCATGCCCAAAATCTGTTGTGCTGGGCCTAAATTCTTCATGTCAAAATACTGTGACAAGTCCTTTTTCAACTTGTTGATCATAGCAATATCATGTCCGATGATCAGTATATCATCGACATACAACAGTAGGATGATGAAGTTTCCATCCGAAAACCTTCGAAAATATACACACTGATCTGCTACCATTCTTGTGTACTCGTGATCTACCATAAATGAATTAAACTTCTTGTACCATTATCTCGGCGCCTACTTCAGGCAGTAGAGATTTTTCTTCAATTTGCAGACTAAATTATGTTTCCCTTTGACTTCAAATCTTTCTGGTTGCTCCATATAGATCTCTTCCTCCAAATCACCATGGAAAAAGGCAGTCTTGACATCTATCTGTTCTACTTCCAGATTCAAGCTAGTTGCTAATCCCAGAGCTACTCGAATGGAAGTCATCTTCACAACTGGAGAGAAGATCTCATCAAAATCAATTCATTTCTTTTGCCCAAAACCTTTGATCACCAAGCGAGCTTTAGGCTGCAGTATTTTACCATTGCCATCTTTCTTTAATTTGTACACCCATTTGTTTTTCAATGCCTTTCTGCCCTTTAGAAGTGAAACAAGCTCATAAGTGTGGTTCTTCTGCAAAGAACTCATCTCCTCCTTCATAGCTTGCATCCAGCAATCTTTCTTTGTATGACTCTTTGCTTCTGAAAAACTCTCAAGCTCCCCCTCATCAGTAATCAGAATATACTAAGAAGTGAAATATTTGGTTGATAGCATGGCAGCCCTTCTAGATCTCCGCAACTGAGGCCCAGTTGCCTCTAGTTGAGGGGGTTGCTCCCCTGCTCAACACCCTCTTCATCCGGGTCTTCATCTATTTCCTCCTGATCTTCAATTTCTGACATAGGATCCTATAACTCTAGCACTTCTTCCTGCACATCATCACATCTAGCATTTTGTGATGGCTCAAGAGATAGGAACAAATCTGGAGTGATGACATCTCTAGACTTTGCAGACTTCTCAAAATTTGCTACTATCTGGTCTTCTTGGAACACAATATCTCTGCTTCTGAACATCTTCTCGTTCACTGGGTCCCACAACTTGTATCCAAATGCTGCATCTGAATAGCCCACAAATATACATGGAGTGGACTTGTCATCAAGCTTCTGACTGTTTTCCTTGGAGATGTGTGCGAACGCTTTACATCCGAAGACTGTCAAGTGAGAACATGATACCTTTCTTCTAGACCAGACTTTCTTAAGTATCACAAAATTCAACGGGACTGAAGGCGACCTGTTGATGAGATAACAAGTTGTACGGGCGATTTCAACCCAGAATGACTTTGGCAACTTTGCCATTCTGAGCATACATCTGACTCTTTCAACAATAGTGCGGTTCATCCTCTCTGTTACACCATTGTGTTGTGGGGTGCCACGAACTATTATCTTGTGCCGGATACCTTTGCTAGTACAATATGCTTCAAAAGCATTAGAAGTGTATTCGCCACCATTGTCTATGCGAAGACACTTCAACTTCTTCCCGATCTCTCTTTCCACCATTACATGGAACTCTTGAAAGTACTGGAATACCTTATCCTTCGTCTTCAGGAAATACACCCACAACTTCCTTAATGCATCATCAATGAAGGTCAAAAAATACTTGCGGCCACCAAATGACTCCACTTCGATTGAGCCACAAACATCCGAGCATAACATACTGAGCACTTCTGTTTTCCTCTTGCATACTCGATGTTGCTTGCTATAAAGGCAGTGATCACACTGCTTCAAGGCACTCCCTTTGGATAAGGGTATCTTAGATTACTTTGCCAACAGACACAATCCTTTCTCGCTCATGTGAGCCAGTCTTCTGTGCCATAAGTCTGGTGACTCTTTGTCTTCTATTCCATTAAGACTTCCCAGACAGATCTTCATTTAAGTCTTGTACAGTGTTGAAGGCATCTCTCCTCTGGCGATTGTCAAAGCTCCTCATTTCAACTTCTAACGGCTATTTCCGAATGTACTTGTATAGCCCTGTCGGTCTAAGGCACTTCCGGAGATAAGATTGAGGCACAAATCTGGAACATGCCTCACATCTTTGAGAACCAGCTTGTGTCCGACATTAGTCTGAATACTAATGTCTCCAATATCCACAATCTTCGAATAGTTAGAATTCTCCATTCGAACAGTGCCAAAATCTCCAACGTAGAACGAGCTAAAGAGGTCTCTGTGGGAAGTGGTGTGATAGGATGCAGCTGTGTCTATCACCCACTCTGTACAGCTGTGGTCAGCCACGTGAAGGTAATCCTCCTCTTCACCAACTGCAAAAAGTATTTCATCAATTGTTGTGGCTGTCGTGTTCTCATCTCCCTTTGGCTTACTGCTTTGGCCTTTATCTTTCCGGCTTAGGCAGTTCCTCTTTATGTAACCCTTCTGGCCACAGTGAAAGCAAGTGAAGCTAGAGTTACCTTGACTTTTACTGTCTCTGGATTTACTTCTGTTGTTCTATCTACCTCTACTCTTGTTTCTTCATCTGCCTCTGCCTCTACCTTTGTCTCTGCCTCTATCTTCTGTGACAAGAGCATGGGACTGATTACCTCCCATGTCTTTCTTTCTTGCCTCTTCATTGTACATGGCGTCTATGACCATGCTCATGGTCAGCTTCCCCTCTAGTATAGAATTGCTGAGAGAAACCACCAACGTCTCCCAACTGTCCGATAAAGAACTGAGCAGTAGAACAGCTTGCATTTCATCATCCAAGGGCATCTTGACGGTTGCAAGTTGATTTACTAGATTCTTGAATTCACTGGTGTGCTCAGCGACAGACACACCATTCTTCAACTTCAGATTTACAAGCCTTCTCATCACCAAGGCTTTGTTTCGGGCAGTCTTTGACTGGTACATTCCTTCTAACATTGTCTAAACGACATATGCATTTGTCTTCTGGGCGACATGGTGGAACACGCTGTGGTCTGTCCATTGTCTGATACAACCGACAGTCTTCTGGTTCATCTTTATGCAGTCTTCATCCTTCACTTCTTCCGGTTTAACTCCTTTTAGAGCAATAAGGTCAAACAAGTCTTTATAATATAGGATGTTTTCCATCCGCGACTTCCAGATTGCATAATTGGAAAGATTCAACTTGATCATAGATCCTGAAGTTGATGTGGATTCCTCCATTGTCTACTTTCTTTTTACAAAAATTCTGAATCAAAAATCTGACTGTACAGATCTTTCTGGAATACTCCAAATAGTTGGAAACCATTATTAGATTGCCAAAATCGAACTTCAAATGGCTCAAATCTAACCAAAATAAGTTCAAAGGTTCAGATCTACGAATGTACTGTAGCTGCGTAGCACCGGATAACTCCTCGGCCTCTGGGCCGAGTCAGCCTAGCTGGTTGACTGGTCAACACGGCTGACGTGGACAACACGCGGCAAATACGTGTGTTGACGTGACAGACGCGTGGCACTGACGTGGCGTTGATGTGGCAAACGCGTGTTGCTGATGTGGCGATGACGTAGCAGATACGTGGCATTGGCATGGACTGCCCAGATGACATGGTGGTGACGTCACGTACACGTGCGCACCATTCTCCTTATTCTTTCCGCCGCACATCGGGCGCGTATCTGTGACTGAAATAACGCGTCGATGATGTCAATGGCGCGTGTGGCGCGTATCTGAGAGTGGGCCTCACGCGCTTTCTTCAAAGGGCGCATAAGGGCACGTGGGGCCTTTTCTTTTGCTCGGCTTTACAGTTCTGGACTCTTCTCGACGAGAGTTTTCTCCTAGTATGGTCAAAAGTGAATTTCGAACAACTTGATTTCTAGGCAGTTTTGAAAAACACACCCTATTTTTCCGAAAATCGACCAACGCGGTTCTGATACCACTTGTTAGGATCAAGGCACACCAGAAATCAATCACACACAATAACATAAGAAATTTATGTGGTTCGACAATAGCCTACGTCCACAGGAGAGATATCCACTATAGAATTTTTCACGGAGGGAGTTACAACACTCACACCTCACTCTCTCTCTGTAGCACTCTGACTTAAACACACACTCTGTGTTTTTCCTTGATGCTCAAACTCTCACCTCAATTTATACACAACTGAGGGAATACAAAGTCAAGAGAAAAGAGTTATTGGGCTGCCAAAACTGCCAACTTCTCTCTTCTCTTCTAATTCTTGACTTGGAACTAACCGGCCAACCTCCAACTACTCCATGTGGGCTGGAGTTAACAATTCCGAATTTACACAGTCAAGATTTTGGGATCATTTTTTTTTTTAATTTATAAAATGCATTGAACGGGTAGTAATTTGGGGAAGGGGACTGAAAATTTATTAGGTAGTCCAAAAATATTATATCATATGATGTTAGTGTGCATGGTACTCTTGATCAATGAATAATCATAATAGACATTAGATAAGATAATTTTTGTCTCCCCAACTTGAGGGAAGTCAGTATTGTTTCATCATAAAAAAAAAATTGTTAAGGCATCTCGCTATTTAAAAGAAGTGTGTTGGCTAATTTAGTTAATCTCATTCTATTTTATTTCTTTTAACAGGTTGCTACTACACAGTTAATTTAACAAAACTCATTCAAATTAGTTACATTTAGAAAGTCTTGAAAGATTCTTTAATCAATTTATATAAATGGATAAGTAAAATTAAGGGTAGAGTTTGAGTACATAAATGAAAAAATAATTAAGTAAAATAAAGAGTATACCTTTTTTTTTTTGTACTTTAACTAGTAAAAATTGCAGAGTAACGTTGTAGTTGTTTTTGCCAATGGTTAGAAACACCATGTAAATAGGGGTGTAAAAATAGCCAGCTAGCCCACCCTAGGCCTGAGACCCGGCCTAACTCGATCCCCCCAGGCTAGGGCCTGGGCCATGCTTTTTTGGCTCGGCCCTCATACCCAAGCCCAATCTGAGGCCCATCCCGAGACCAACGCCTGTCTGAGGCTCAATGTCATTTTCAAGCTATTTTGATGAAAAAATAAATTATCAAGCCCAACCTAGGCCTGCTCCAAGCACAAGCCCACTAGAGCCCCGATTATCCCCTGGACCTGGCTCAGATTTTTGGAAATTGGACTGGCCTGGCTCAGTTCGATTTTTGGCAAGAACCTGATAGACCTGAAGTCGGGCCAAATTTACACCATTACATGTAGACAAATACTACATAATATACTTGCTGATGTACCTTGACAAAAATCTCTTTGTCATCCAAAGAAAGTACTTTAGATGGGCCTAGCCTAGATTTTTGGGAATTGGACTGGCTTGGCCTGTCTGATTTTTTGCAAGAACCTAATAGGCCCGAGGTTGGGCGAAATTTAAGCCCCTACATGTAGACAATACTACATAATATACTTGCTCATATAGATTGACAAAAATCTCTTTATTATCTACATAAAGTACTTTGAATCATTAGTTGTTATATAGTAAATGTGGGATTTGATAAGTCACTTCATGCTCAACTTGAAGTATTGACTAAAGATAGTAACAGGTAGGGTATGGGTCGGGATCTCCTCCCATCTCCATTTCTGCTTCCACCGACCCTTATGAAACTCTCGTCCACACTCACCCTCACAAATGTAACTCCTATCCCAACCTTATCTGATCCGTAACACAATAAGAAATTATAATAATATTAAAATTCAATAATCAAAACTATAAAATGATATTTATAATTAAAAAATATATATTATATATTATATAAATATTAAAATTATATTATGTAACATAATAGAAACTCCACAATATATTACAAATATTATATACTCTATACAAACTCAACAATATATTATACACATATAATATTATTATTTATTACTATATCTATTGGTTGGGTAGGATACTAGTTAAAAACTCTTCTGCCCTCGACCTGAACCGCCATTGGGCTATTAAAAAAGAAAAGAAAATCATATCTAATCCTACCCTCAAACACCCCAAATCCATTCCATTAGGGTCGGATATTTTGCCAATGATTGCTTTTGGATAGGGATGTAAGCGGTGCAGTTCATGTAGTTTGAAAGTAAAATTATAAACTAAATGGCGAATTGACAAATAATCAAATCATGGTTTGGAACGGATTGACATATTGAAAAATATTATTAACCAATTATCAAGTATTTGTATAATATATAATTCTAATTTGCATAATATTTTTCATATATATAATTACTAATTTGTAATAAATTTTACATCTTAAATCTCTCTAACACTTATTTTTACTTTGATATTTTATTAAAGGTTAATATATATATAGTAAATATATCGGAGCGTTGTGATTTCAAAGACAGATTATAAATTTTAAAATTTAATCAACAGTTAGTGTATAAAATGTTACGGATCAAAATAATTTCAACAAATTATGCAATATTTTACACAGTCTCACTTTTGTATATGCCAAACTCCATTTGTTTTAGAAACATAATTTAAAGTAATTTTTTTAACTTTTTAAAACCTTTTTAGAGCATCCCTATCAGTTTACCTAAATTTTATCCTAAAATATTATTAAAAAATTCATTCCCTATTTTAGGAATCACTTTTTCATTTACTTTCCCCAACAAACTCCCTATTCTTTCCCTAAAATATTATTAAAATATTTTTCCCTATTCTTTCACTTTTTCATCTTCTTTCTTTCACTTTCCCTTCCATATCTCTACTTTCTAGTTTGATCTGATCAAATCAAACCCGTCTTTTATATATATACATGTTTGTGGTGACTTTTGTATTGTTGTTCTTGGATATATATATATATATGGTAATTAATGAGGGAGATGCAACATGAAGATCTTTTGGAGGCCCTGTCTAGTGACAACGTTGGCTTCAATGTTAAGAATGTTGTTGTGAAGAATTTGAAGCGTGGATTTGTGGCTTCAAACTCAAAGGCTCACTGGAACAATGTTTCAAGCGTGGATCAATCCCCATGGAAATTCAAACTCAAAACCATTCAACAATCCACTGTGTTCAACCCCTGGAACAAAGGCTTTCTCAACAGAGGTGAGGCCATCCGCCCGGATCTCCGGCCGGTCGTCCGGCCATACGTCTGGCTGGTCATCCTCCTGGGCATCTGATCCCTTGTCTGGCTGCTGTATTAGCGTCTTCAACAAAATAAAATATGAATTTATTAGATATGAGGTAGTTACGGTGACTTTCTACAAATAAGGAGTCACTATAGCAATTCTAAATTTAAGAAATCATATAATGAATCTGATGGGGTTGCATTTTTGAGAAATCAATCTTTTATAATAGCGAAAAGCTATTTTAAGGCATCTGCTGGGATGCTTTGAGATCCTATCCCTCTTTATATTTTTACACATTATTCAAAAAAAATAAAAATAAAAATATTTTCAACCTACATTTCAAAACCAGCCTTTTGTTTCAAAACTCTTATTATGTATAGGGTAGGGCCGGACCGACCTTACTATATTCTGGTTAGTTTTGGTTCCTTCCATTCCATCCTCTCTCTCTCTCTCTCTCTCTCTCTCTCTCTCTGTTGCCGGTCGTTGTAGTTTGAATCCGAATCTTTGAAATTGTTGGTGAAAGACAACATACGTAGTTGCAGGTGGAAGCAAAGATGCCGAAACAAGGTGGAAATCGAAAAAGGAACGAATCGTTCTTCACTCGGTCGGTCAACTCAGTTTTCGCCTTCGTTCGATTCGCCGAGTTCGAGATCCTCTTCGTTCTCTTCTTCCTTGTAGCTTTTATCATCTTCAAGGATCTGGTCAGTTCATTTCTCTTTCTCTCTTTCTTTGCTTTTATCTCCCAATTTTCTCAGCGACCAAACGGCAGTGTTAAATATTTGACAAATGCTTTGTTTGATAATTTTTTTTTTTTAAATTTAGGGCTTATTGGGCTATGAAATGTTAATGGCAATGGATTGTGGAACTCTTATGAACTTTTGATTGCAAACTTTAATCAATGGAAAAAAAAAAAAAGTTTTGAATTAGTTATATTTATGCCTCTTGGGAAGAAAAGAAAACCCTTTTTAAGACTCGTGAAATGTGGCGGAATATAAATTTGTGTGTATTTTTTATGGATTAAAAATGAAATTTTATTAGGGAAGAGAAAGGGAATACAATGAGAGGAAAATATTTCCCTAATGCTGTGTTTAGGTTTTGGGTAAAGATTTGTGGAGGGAATTGGAATGGGAAAAGTGACAAAAATCGAAACTAAATTTTTTCTTTTCATTTTTTCATTCTCTTCCCTTTTCATTCCACAAATTCCTACTCAGATTGCTTTTCCTTTCCTTGCTCGAATTCCTATTCAGATTCCAAACGCAGCCTAAAGGGATGAGTAAACTTCAGTGCTAGTACAATTTAAAATTAAAAACATGTTGGTATGATATGTTTTTAGGCAAATTGTTTAAGGTGACGGGATGGAGTCTGTTAATTTGTTGTTCTGATCAACACAGAAGTTAATTTTACTGCAATTTTGCATATTCCTTTTGAGGTTCGAAGTTATTATGACTTTGGCTAATATAATAGATGTCAATTGCCGTTGTGGTCTAAGACATGGGGGTAACTATCATGTCACCCAATATAGAAAGGTAGATTGATTTGGTTCAATTTGGTCATAAGAGTTAAAAGTACAACCCTCAACTGTATGTTGTCTTGGAGATTTCCTAGTAAGCAAAGAACTATTTATTGGCACTTAGGAAGCATGGACACAACCCCTAGGGAGGCATATCCGTGTGATGTGTTGGTCATTGATGCTCGTTGGACAACTGTGGGCAATGTCTAAGCATGTCTAACAATTATATATATATATATATGGACATGTTTTGGACACACAAGGAACATGCGTCCATCTCTTTGACACACGCGAGGCCAATATGGGGTCTTGGCACAGGTTTGAAGATAATAAAATGGGGAAAGCGATTAAAACCCAAAGAATATGTATTTAGAGCTACTAATCTCTTTGTTTAGTCTTTTTCATTTTTTAATACTGAGTCCTACCAATTTCTAATTTGTTTGGGGAAATATTTGGGGCTTTTATTAGAAATTGGGCTTTTCATTTCTGCTTCTTTTCCAATATGTCAACCTTGTTTTTATTTATACTTAGCCAAGAAATATGCAGCAGCCGAGGAAAATATTCTGACACTGTTATACAGAATTGCTCTGCTCCGTGGTGCAGATTTTTTGGGTAGTCATTCTTTGCTTAATGCACTTATAAAAGACGGTTGAATTGAAATTGCCATTGTATATATGATGAAATGGTTGATTGTAGCCATAAATGAGTGAACCTGGAATAGGGCTTAATCGCCAGGTGGATTGCTGCCAAGTCAAGAAGCAACATACATGCTATGGTAGGATTAATGCAATGAAGTCATTTATATAGATATTGCCAAAATATGGGAAGGATATATAGGGAGTGGCTGGTGATATGGATTAATACTACTATGGACAGTTTTGATAGTTTCTCCGAATGTGCATTTAGAGTTCTAATTTGAAATAGTTACCTGGCCAAAAATTAAGAATTGAACTTTTTATTTTGGATAAAAAAAAACTTCCGTTTTTAGGTGACATGAGATTTGGACCAATCCATATTATACCTCTGAAGGGTACTGAATTGGTTGGTTAAACTTCTAATTAAAACAGTTTTTCTAAGAATACATGTTTTGGGATATACTGGATTATTATTTATAATCTGGTATCGACTATAGTTGTGCTATTCAACCCCCTTTTTTTTTGGTTCCTTAAGGTTAATTTCAGGGAGAGGACTCTCTCCGGAAGAATTTAGTGCTGGCCAAGGTACGGGTTAGGAAGATGGAGAAGGATGAGTTTGAGGAATTGGCTGCTCTAAAGTATCAGTTGTTTCCTCTAGTCATGTGAAACATTTAAAATAAAACAATTACTTTCTTAGACAATGAGAGACCAAAGAGTCATTGTTTTGATTAGAATTCGAGGATAGGTGAGAGGGTTACAAAGGATTAAAGTGGGATGTCTTTCAAGTTGGCTCAAGTACAAGGTAGATCCTCTGCAAGACTGCAAGTTGGTTGTAATATCAATCCAGTGAGCAATAATACTCATAGAGGCTGAGCTAGGAGAGTGGAATTATTTATAACAAGTTTCAGAAGGACAGGCATTGATTTGAAGCCTTTCTATCCATCTCTGATACTTCCATGGCATCTATTTGGGCTTGTAGTTTCATGAAAATAAGTATATTAATGTATGTAAATGACTTAATGAGAGGCCTCTTGGAAATTGTGACACTGAACTAGCAAGTGTCGAGAACATGAAGTGTTTATACAAAATATAAAGCATGTTTAACTGGAAACTTTCTATTTCAGCAGAACCTAGGTACATTAACGGGCTTAGAAAGTGATCCCTGGAAATAAAGTTTACCAGAGTGTTGGAGGTAGTCAAAGAGCTTCCAGAAGGCGCCAAGATGCTGCCCCTATGATTTTGCACTATGGATTAAATGGAAAATGGATTTATCATCCATATTTTTCTCTTGACGGTGGGAAACTCATCAAATTGACCCGGTGAATTATTGGAGTTGCAAACTTACGATACAATGTGGATATTGAATGTGTCCTCTTTTCATCCATTCTTGTTGGTTCATCTTCTAGCCATGGGGATATTGATTTTTTTTTATCAGCAACAGAAAAGATAAATTTTATTAAGGCTCGTGGCCAACAAGAAGAGAGGATAAGGCATCCTCAACAAGGAAAAATCAAAAAAGACAACCAAACCAAAAGACAACCAACTACAAACTATACAAAACAAGCCGACTCCCAATCTGAAGCAATCAAAAAAAGAGAGATCTCTTGGAACACAGGACTTGCTGAAGCCGAAAAAGACGCCAAGTATCTCATTCTATCCCATAAATAATCTATATCCCTAGTTCCTCGTTCGAAGATATGCACATTCCTTTCCAACCAAATGACCCAGGAGATTGCAAAGACTACACAACTCGAAAGAACTTTAGTCCTCTTCGACCTTCCAAAAACTTGAAAATCAAATAATAGCATTTGAGCAACTTCCTTAGGAGTCACACACTGTACATTGCCCAAACCAAACACCCTAGTCCACAAAAGCCCTGCCACCGAACAATGCAAAAAAAGATGATCCAAAGATTCTTCACTTTTGCAACACGTTATACACCATTGAAGATTAAGATACCATGAAGGTCTCCTCTTTTGCAACGAATCATTTGTCAAAGTGCCCCCATGAACCAAGATCCACATGGACACTTTCACCTTAAGAGGAGCACATGCCTTCTAAATCTTTTTGTGAAACAAAAACTGAGGTATATGCAAAATATCAATGATTTTGTCCGGAAAGGATTTACAAGTAAAAGAGCCCAACGAATGAATATTCCAAAACCCCCGATCCTCCAAATTTGGAGATAAAGAAACATTTTCAAGCCTTGACAATAAAGATATCAACTCATAAACTTCCCTATCATGAAGGTTTCGGAAAAAATTAAAAGTCCACGAACAAGGAGCCAACGAAGAAATAGCTACGGACGCAACAGAACAATTATGAGACTGCGAAACTCTATACATAAGTGGATAGGACTCAGCAAAGGACAAAGAACCCACCCAAACATCCTCCCAAAATCTTACTGTGTCTCTTCTATCCACCCTCACAGAAATGAATTGGGACCAAATTGGATAAATATGAGAAATAGACTTCCACGGAGTACGTCTATTACCCCTAAAAACCACCTGAGAGTCCCTACCATTAACATGCAACCCATATTTACTTTTGATAACTGCATGCCATAATGAACCACACTCAATTGGGAATCTCCATAACCACTTGCCCAACAAAGCCATGTTTCTAGCCACTAAGTTACCAACTGCCAAGCCCCCCTTCTCCTTTGGTAATGACATCGTTTCCCAATTTACCAAATGATCCTTCCTTCCTTCATCCTTCCTTTCCCACAGAAAATCCCTCATTAGCTTTTCTATGGATTTTGCTACCTTGACTGGAATCTTGAACAAAAACATGAAATAAATAGGAATCCCACTTAGCAGTGTCTTAACCAAAGTGTACCTACCCCCACGGGACAATAAGGCCCTACTCCACCCTTCTAACCTCTTACCTATCCTTTCCACCACTGGATTCCAAAACATTTCACCTCTTGGGTTACCTACCAGTGGGAGGCCTAAATACTTCATAGGAAATGTCTCAATCCCGCATCCAAGTAAATCGGCCACACTCTGAATCAGTCTTGAATCGGTATTAATACCCGCTACCTTACACTTTTCTAAATTAACCTTAAGCCCTGAAATTGCCCCAAAAAGCCTTACCACTGAAAAAAGGTTTGCCATTTGGCACTCGTCCCCCGTAGAGAAGAAAATAGTATCATCCGCAAATTGCAGATGCGACACACTAATCCTATCTCTACCGACCTGTAAGCCTTCAAACAGGCCTATCTCTTTAGCTTTGTCAACCATCTTACCTAACACATCCACTACCAAAATGAATAGAAAAGGAGATAAAGGGTCTCTCTGTCTCAACCCTCGCGAGGCCTTAAAACACTTCCCTAGTTTACCATTAACTATCACCGACATATTACAAGACACCAGACAAACCCTAATCCAAGATCTCCATCTCGCACCATACCCTTTCTTGTTCATCACGAAAGTCAAAAATCACCAATTTACATGATCATACGCTTTCTCAAAATCTGCCTTAAACACAATGTCTACCTTTCCTGACTTCCGACACTCCTTTACCACCTCGTTTGCCACCAGAACCACATCTAGAATCTGTCTACCTTGCTCAAAAGCCCCTTGTGCCTGAGAGATTGTATTCCCTAAAGAACATCTCAACCTTTTTGACAATACCTTACCTAAAATCTTGTAGAGTGATGTAATCAAACTAATAGGTCTAAATTCTCTCATTCTAATGGCTCCATCCCTCTTACGAATCAAACAGATAAATGTGGCATTTGTACATAAATTAACCACCCTTGTCTCGTAAAATTCCATGAACACTCTTACCAAATCCCCCTTCACCACCTCCCAGCAATCTTGAAAAATAGTAATGGAAAACCCATCTGGACCCGGAGCCTTGTCCCATTTACACTCAAAAACTGCTTCTCTAATCTCGTTTTCCTCAAAAGGTCGCTCTAATTATGTCGCACTTTTCTAATCAATAGGCTGCCACTCAAGCCCATCTATCCCAGGCCTGACAATATCATCCGTCAAAAACAAATTAGAATAAAAATAAAAAATCCCTTGAACTATTTGCTCCTCTCTATCCACCACTACACCTGGCCTTACTTCCAATCGCTTAATGAACTTCTTCTTTTTCCCATTCGCAATTCTATGAAAAAATTTTGAACTAACATCCCCTTCCTTTAGTCATTTCATCTTTGTTTTTTGTGCCCAAAAAATCTGCTCCCTAAGAGTCAACTCTTCCAATTTCAAACCTAACTCCCTCCTCTCTCCCCTCAATGCCTCAATCTCACTCCCCTGCATCTTCAAAGTATCTATCTCCTTAATCCTTTGCAAAACCTGACATTTAGGGCTGGTTTGGCAACTTTAAAAAAAGTCAAAAAGTTACTAAAAAGTTAAAAAGTTATCACTATTTACAAAAAAAAATATAAAAAAATTAATATACATAATATTAAAATACAAATCAACTTCACGCTTTTCTAGGGGACTGACGTCAAAGCAAAGGCTGAAAGGAAGGAAAAAATAAAATTACATGTGTATATTCATTAAATTGGATGGTAAAGTTGGGCCCGTGGGGGCCCATCACAGGTCCCGTTTTGATAATCCGAACCGTTCAATATGTAGAACTCGTCTAGTACTATATGTCTGTAAAAAATCACGTCTATCAAATATCAATAACTACATGATCAAATCAGTTTTGTATAAAAAATAGATGGTGTTATAGTTAACAGTTGACAAAAAAAACTAACACGATCACATAGCTATCGATATCCAATCAACATGATTTTTTATAAGCATATAGCACTCGACGAGTTTTACACATTGAATGGTTCCGATTAGAAAAACGAGACCCGTGGTGGGCCCCCACGGGCCAAACAACACCGTCCAATCAAAGCCCAAAAAGGAGGCAATCTTTTCCCATCTCCTGCCCCGCAGACTACACTGCCCAGCCCGTACGGATTAATTAATTATCTTCTTCTATACACTTATTTATACAATATTTTAATACACATTTTTCATAAAAAGTAAAAAAGTTAACTCAAACATCCATATTTTTTTCCTCAACTTTTCAGTCCAAAAAGACAAAAAGTGCACTTATTTAGGACATCCCAAACAACCCTAGTTGATTCCAAGTTCCCGAAAACCTCCCTACTCCACTGTTTCACATTCTCTTTAATCACCTTCAACTTTCTCATAAATCTATAACCCTCCCACCCCTGACATGTTGCAGTATTTCACCACTCCTCAAAGGCCTCTTTAAATGAATGATGTTTCAACCATATATTCTCAAATCTAAATGGAGCCGGACCCCACCTAAAAGGACAACTCTCAAACATCACTGGACAATGATCAGATACTAGTCTTGGTAATGCCTCCTGCTTGACATTGGGGAAAACCCCCTCCCACCCCAAAAATCTATCCAGTCGACAACATACCCGCCTTTCCCTTAAATTAGACCATGTGAATCTGGCATTAAATAGAGGAGGGTCAACCAACTCGCATCCTCTAATAAAATCATCAAAATCTCTCATACTCCTATTGATTCTGTTCCCATTACGCTTTTTTGAAACCTTCCTAACCACATTGAAATCCCCCCAGCCCCCCTTAAACACCAATTAGGAGAACATAACCCAAATAAACCATATAACTCATCCCACCAATCCTCTCTCCTAGAAGGGCAATTTGGACCATATACCCCTGACAACCACCACTCACTGAGATCTAGATTCCTAAATCTAATTGATAGTGAAAACTCACCAACTACCGATTCACACTCTGACACAACCCTCTCATCCCCAAATACTTAAAATACCTCCTGACCTCCCCACTGATGATACAAATGCCCACTTTTTATGCCTAACTCCCCAAATACTTTTAATAAAAGTCCTATCACAAATCCCTACTTTAGTTTCTTGAAAAATGATAATGTCAAACCGCCGGGATCCCAAACCCTTCACGTTCCAACTAACGATCTTTATTGATAATCATTGTCACCCCTAACCTCCACATGCCTTCTATCGTAATTAATTGTACTCACCAAATTCCTTAACTCCCTGGCCCCCTTTCTAACCGAAACCCCTCCTCGTCTAGTACTCTCCCCCCTAGTGACACTATTATCCAATCCACTAACATCACCCCTCCATTTAAACTTATTAGGGACAGCCCCATAACTTGAAGCAAATGCTTGAAATGGGGTACTTCATTTTCCTCAATTGGACATGATGCATACTTGCTTAACTCCATCAACCAGCACTCTGTCTCTGTCTCTGCCTCTGCCTTACTATCCCTCAAACTACTAAAAACACAGCTTCTGCTGTGCAAATGCTTAACAGAAGCTCCCTCTTGAGCATCATTTACTTGGCCTACATTTATATTTGCATTATAGGACACATGGTTAATGGTAGAAACATCTCTCATGGCTCCCGAGATATCTGGAGTGACTCCTTTATCAGCCATTCCCCTGACAGAACACTTAAGACCAAGACACTGAGAAACCCCTATCCCATCCCCAAGAGAAAAAGAATTTGGAATAACAATGTGACCCCTCTGTGATGACGATTCTGTAGAGCCATGATTAACAAAGTCACTGACATGATCCATTGTTTCGGAGACCCCCTCAGTTTCGTCCTCCTTGGCAGTGCCCTTCTTAGTTTCCTCCTCCTCAACAGTGCCCTTCTCCGTAAGAAGATTAAGAAGCTCAAGGTCAGACTCTTCTTGATCATCTCCTTTACAGCCTAAACCAGAGTCGTACTCTGAACTCTCATCAGACCCAGACTCATAAATATTCAGGGCTTGCAACACTTCGGTAGGTTCGAAACACCCTTCATCCACCTTACAACTCAACAATTCAGCATCATTCTCTTCTTTGATCCTTTCATCGACCCATTCATCCACTTCCGCCGCTAATCTCTGCTCTCCTGTAACAGAGTCGTCCACCCTATCAGCTAAACCAAGTTGAATCTCATCCTATGTTAGACGATTTTGACTATCCCTCTGTAAATACACATCACCTTCACCATCGACACCTCCTTGCGTCCCAGATGACAGCCGTCGTTGGACCTCTCTCTCTCTTCAAGTGGTTGTCCTTCGTCGTCGAACAAATTGGGTTGAGATTCAGCTCCCAGTGGTCGAATTTCAGCTCGGATTCCCTCCTCTAAGATATGAGCCCCATTCATATAACCCACTGGGCCCAATTCATTAGGATTGAACTCATCACTTCTTTGAGGTCCAGCATTATACTCCTTATATTGTTTAGAACATGGTCCATCCCTTGGAAAAACAGAATTGGACTTCTAATAATTAATCTCCTGGCCCACATTTAGTAAATCAATTGAGCCCAAAATATTACTTGGCCTATCATGCCCCTTCTGTGGCCCATTCGATAACACTCTAGTCCCCCTATCTCTTGGTCTTCCCCCCACCTCCACAATAGCACCGAAGCTGTCCCCAGATCCTTCAACTCCTTCGCCCCTTCGACTTCCCCTTTCCAAGCTTCCACGTGTCCTCCCTGATCTTTCCACCCCATCGGCTTCCCTGTCGGCGGCAATAGGTTCGCCTGAAGATGCTGGTTGGAAAACCTTTGGCCACGCTTCCACTTGGCGGCACACTGTCTTGGACAAAGATTTCAAACGCACCATTGACGATCGTCCTTCCACCTTCACCTCCATGAACGCCGGCAGAAAACCAGAGTCGAAGCCTTTGACTTTCAACCTATCCTCAAAAAGATTATCCAGAGCTATGGTTCTTCGATCAACTTCCAACAAACCACCACATCTCTCTCCTATGTCCTAGAAAACCTGATCATTCCAAAAGGTAAAAGGCAGATCGCACACTGCAATCCACCCTCCATAAGAGACGATAACCTCTGGTTTAACATGCATCTCCTCGGACCACTTCTCCAATCTAACTGTCACACATTTATCAAAGAATCTCAGACCCTTTGCTCCTAGAAGGCTCACCTCCTCACTATTACTAGCCCAGAACAAAGCACGATTGAGTTGAAATGGCCATAGAGCAATAGACATCTTTAAATACTTACTCAAATTCTTTTCAATTTGATCCTAGCTGCTTGAAAAGTCACATCTTGTGCATACGACAGCCCTCTCCAAGTCACTCTTTAAACTACTCAACCGATTCACAGTGAACAAATCAACAAACCTCCTACCTCTGTTCGCCCCTGTTTTCCTATCCATAAACATCTCCTTTGTGTCCTTGCTCTGTATTCCTTCTGTGAAGTTAGCCTTGACTTCCATGCCTTTGAAATTTGCCCTGGCATCATTGCAAATGACTTTACGAAGCATTGTAGCAATGTCCAGCCACCCACGACCATTATACCCCGCCGGAAGAATGATGTTGCCTTTTTTAACACCTCCCTCCCACTTCGACATCTCAACAAAGACACCCCTATCATTCGTATACTTCTGTAAACAGAAAACAGCAGAGCTGCTATGATACTTACTAAAAAAAGATCCTCCTCTGTAGTACGATCCCAACTGCTGAAGCGCTTGGACAGCCCAGCTCACTCCTACCAAATCGATCTTCAACGTGAAGCTTTGCACTCTACTCCTCTCTATAATCTCCACTATGCTCCCTCTAGATTTTTCATCAAGCTGTATAATAATAATCTTCTGTTCAATCCTCAGTTCTGAGGATAGCTCCCGATACACCCTCATTGTAAAAGTCTGAACAGAAATTCATTATCTTCTTCTTCTCAACAACAACAATACGCTTCTTTACAACCCACTGGGTCCCTCTTTTTATATAGTTAAATGCCATGGGGATATTGATTGTGCTAACATTCTTGAAAATAGTTCAACAAATTTGATAATATTTATTAAAACTGGTTATCTTTTTATTGATAGATTGTGTTAACTTTACATGTATTAACTGCGTATTAGAACATGCATTTTCAACTATGAAACTTGCCAAAACTAAATTGTGCAATGGGATGGTTGATAATTTTTTAGTTAGTTATTTGATCAATGAGACAGACATTACTTGGTATTTCAAGTCTACATAGATGTTTATATTCTGAAAAAATGTTGAGCACAACTTCAGATATATAACAATAGTTACTATTTGTTTGTAAATTAATGTAGATGAGAATATGCTCAATTATATGATCATATCTGGCTGTGAATCTAGTGATTCTGTTTTCTTTTTAAAAAAAATAAAAAATAATAATAATAATAATAATAATAATAAAAGAACGGGATTCTTTAACCGAGAACCATGTGCCTTTCAAAGTTTACATTTTTTTTCTGCCCTACATAGCTCAAATTGATGATAGATATTACAATTGTTAAATTTGTGAAATTCTTATGAATGAATGAATTATATTGATTTGATTGCAGACAGCAAGACCGGAATACAATCAGATCCTTGTGAAAAAGCCCGGTGGACCTGATTGGTGGTCTGACTAGGGCTAAGGCAGGCCTCAAATGGAGAATTGTCTCATCTCATCTCATCTCATGTCTGGATGGTTTTTTTTTTTTCAATTTTTCTCTTGAAAAGTTTGTACAAGTGAAGGTTATGTATCCAGATCACATTTTTTACTGGTACATTTACTCTGTGTAAGAAAGTTATAAAATGTTCCATTAGTTGGCCCTAATGTTTGTTTCTTCATGAAACTCAGTTGAATATTGTCCAAACCCACCTTTTTAAGATTGGAAATATAACATTTTGCTTTGTAGTAATGCTCCGTTTGTTTTGGTAGAAAACAATTTTCAACGGTAGAAAACATTTTCCTATGCTTGGTCGTATTCTTGAAACTAATGTACTAATGCTTGTATTAGTGGGAGCGGTGGCAGGGTTGGGGCGGAGGTGGTTGTGGGGGCGGCAATGGAAATAGCAATGGCAGTGGCAGTGGAAGAAACCCATTAATGCTAGGAACATAGGCTTATTGGGAAGAAATCATATGCTCTAATGGGTGAAGTTGGGTTCTCCAAAATATATGTAGCTCAGTCAGTCAATGTGTGCTAAGCTAAAAATTACCTGATCTTTTTATTTTTCCAATTTGCTATTTTTATTTTTATTTTTTATTTACTTCACAAAACAATTTGTTTTATTTTTTATTTTTTATTTTTTCCAATTTTGGTTGCAATCTTTTATTTACACCTTAAATTTTACTACATCTTCATGTTTAGACATATTTGTAATCTTGTTGGAAATTTTAATATAAAATATAAAAAATCTTGTTTAAATTATTAGACTAAAAAATGGTATGTCTGTAACCAAACTTGGAGAAATTTTTAGTGAAAATTTGCTTGTTATAAGATTTCATTGATATAGAGACACATACAAACTGTAAATTTCTCTCTAATATTGCGAACGGATAATTTCTGACCAAAATATCTTTATCTTATAGCTATTAAGCTAGCACACTGTTTTCCCATTTTCAATCCCGAGGCATGCTTAAAACTTCCATTTCCAAATTATTTCAAAATTTAAAACACAAAATAACTTTGGATCAAAATGTCCATTTTTGATAAAATTGGTAAGAGCAATTTTACTTTCCAAACTAATAGTTACCACAGTGAAATTGCACTGTCTGTCTCTAACCTTTAGTTACTACTCCAATGCCGAGTATTAAAAACTAGGAAAGACATCGGCACATTTCTATTGCGACGAGCTACAATCCAATTGATCCAACTTCAATTCATTCATTCGCCTTTTCTAAAGCTGTAACCAGCCAGAGCACAACTCCGCAACCACTACAAGAAATGGAGCTATGTAGTGCACTTGAAATCCCTAAACTTGAACACCAACAAGAAACCAAAGTGCTTTGTGATTGGGCTTCTGTTCACTTTTAATATTTTGAAGTCTTGTCACGAATTGCTGAAGAGAGCATGTGGAGAAGAGAAAGGAATCCCATTCCAATAGAATCACCAACAAATACAAGCTGACGGTTCCACAACTTTTCCAACATCTTCTTTGCATCAAATCCACTTTCTAAGAAGTGTCTCATCCTAGTGACCTTGGATGGAGATGAGATCAGAGGGGGAAGTGGAACGATACTCTTTGTTTGTTCATCGTCATGGTCATCAGCAATGAGGGCTAAAATCGTCCAAATTTCAGACTTTTACCAAAACAACATGAAACTCCATCACCAGTGCCACAAAACCAACAGTAATCTCATCAAAAAATTGACGACACTTGTACATAGTAAATCCTGAGCTCAATTAGATGTTTCAAGTATCAACTCCTTGTGCAACTAGAGACATCCTGCAACTGCAATATCAAAGAGCAAGTGTGAATTTTAATTGTCTCATAATACCAATACTAAAATTAAAAAATTAAAAAAAGGACAATAATAAAACTGAATAATAGGACATTCAACTTTAGTTTAAATATCAAAATCACTCTGCAAAATAAAACGTATCAAGCGTGAGCATTGACAAATTCAGTGAGTTGGCATCTGCATTAAATCCACAATCCTGTCAAAAGGAACCTATTGCATTACTCTCCACTCATGCACTGAGAATATGATGCCGATTCTCACGATGAAGCCTCCACTACAACTTATTTCAGAATGGATTTCACCTTTTTTCTTTTTTTTTTGATCGGCAACAAAAGAAATTTTATTAGAAAAGAAGAAAAAGTACAAGAGAAATGGAGAACAAAGAGTCCAAAAAAAAGGAAAAGGCAAAACAAAGGACAACCAAAATTTCACACTAAAAATCACACAATACCCTCATCTCTCTAGGAATCAAAAAAAGTGGAATTCCTCTAAAGGGAGTGGAGACTAAAACCCAAAAAGATGCCAAGTAACAGACTATGAAGAGACCACCTCTTCAAACAGATTCTTAAAGATACTTGCATTATGATCCAACCAAATAACCCAAAAATTGCATTAAAATCACAATTCCACAAGAATAATGCTTATCATTGCTCCCAAAACACCCAAAATTGACCAAAAGCATTTGAGCACACGATGCTGGCTTTGCCCAACAAATCTCCGCCATTTGAAAAAGTTGATGTCATAAAGGTGAAGCCAATGGACAATGCAAAATAAATGACACCATGACCAATAAAATTGGATTACTCTTTTAAGTTACCAAAATAATCAACATGAAAAGCTACAACAATAGTAATAAGTGTTCCTATAGGTGTAGCTCAAGGACTATATAAGAAAAGGAAAGGATAACCTGAGAAGGTTTGCAAAAAGATAGGAAAAGGAACGTATAGGTCATAGAACCAGACTCTTAACACCAAACAAAATGGGCAGAAAAGGGAATATACATTTGATGATGGTTGTGGTGATGGACATGTAAACTAGTACTTTTGCTAAATAAGATAATGTTCAAGAATTTCCACATCAGGGGTCCCCACTTCACAAGATCTACAAAAAGAATGACTAAGAAATCAAGAATTACTATCATTAAGAAAATATTTGGATATAGGATTTGTTGAGGAAAATAAAATGGAAAAGGAAAAGGTGTATGAAACACTTAGGCCTTGTTTGGTTTGTATTTGAGAAACATGTTTTGAGATAAAAAGTACGAAAATTTGTTTGGTTTGGTTTTTTTTGAAAAGATGTTTTGAAAAATTATTTTGAGAGAGAGTTTTGGAAAAAGTGATTGATTTGATGTGTATGAGAGATTTGTTTGGAAAACTTGTAAACCAAACAAGTTTTGGAAAAAAATTTTGGGAAAATTTGTTTGGTTTGATTACTTTTGAAAACTTATTTGTAGAGAATTTTTCCCAAAATTTTTTGAGAAACACAAACCAAACAAGGCCTTAATTTTCCATGGGTAATGAAACGAAAGAAAAAAGGAAAAAGAATTTCTGAGAAATGCCTATTTGTTTTCTTATAATTTTTCAGTCCATCTAAACAAAAGCAAGGAATTTGGTTTCCCTTAACCAACCCAAGAACCAAAGAGAGTGCAAGTGTTGGTTGGCCTGGTGGCAAGGGCTTGGGTCTTGGACGTGTACTTCTCTCCAAGGTTGAGGGATCGAAACCTCTTAGGTACTAACAATTCCTTGGGACCATCAAATTGGGGAAAAACCCCTTGAATTAACCGTGGTGCACTTGTCAAAAACTCCCTGCTGAGGGTCTGTGCACCCTTGGGGATTAATCGAGCTTTGATCTAGACACCCCAATGCAAATCAAAAAAAGAAGTGTTGCAGGCCAGCTAGAAAATGAAATTGCCGGTAGAATGAGGACAGCTTTTAATATTTTTGTAGATAATTGTTTTTTAAAAGCATCTACACTACCCAAGTATCTAATGCAGTCTAAAAAAGAAACATGAAAATCCAAAAGTCATCCAACTGCTCGTCATTAACCAAAATACTGCAAAACCATCCAACAAGCCATGATACATCCTCTCCTACTAATTTTTTTTGAAACATTCATTTTACACTAAATGCACAAATTTTTGTTGTGGCCTTGGAGCCAAAGAAGGATAATGCGAAGGTCAATATTATATCGGAAAGAAATGCCTTGTACTGTAACACTGGATGTACTAGTCAATCTTTAAATAGTATTTAACAAATACTTTTCTATACAACAATAGCACAAAAAAAAACACATGCATTCTACATCTGTCTCTGTGATTATGTATGTGTGCTTGCATGTGATTGAGCTGCTGGCAAAATTATATTCCAAGTGCTCAGACTAAATAAAAGTAGATTTATTTTGCAATGTAACTATCAAGTAGAAGAGTAGAATTCAACAATTAATAGGTTCACCCTCGGCAATCTTAACTACACTGCTGAGAAGTCTAGGTTCCATAGTTGGATGGTAAGGCAAACAAGCAAACGGAACCAATTGACTTACCACGTATAGAATTTAACCTCATCAAGTGGCATAACCAAAATTATTACCACAAACTTAGACTGAGGTGGAGACATTGATGTCATATGCACTTCTCCACCTGGTCCCAGGCATCTTCCCCTGTCACAAACTTTAAACACCAACATAAAAAGAATAATAGAAAAAGTAAAGAAGTGAAGAAGAATATGCAGTGAGAGAATTACAAAGTCCCTGCAAATACTGGTTCTGCCACAAGTTTTACCAAGAAACCATAGTTGTCAAATCTCTGATTAACATAAAAACAAGTCATTCATTATTCTTCTGTACATCTACTTCATTTAAACTGCCATATTATATACTATTTTGAATTGATTTAAGAAATATGCAGTGGATACTATGCTAGCAGTTTATTAAAATGCAAATTACTTATAGTTATATAGGAGTATATTACATATAAACAAAAAATGAAACAGTACAACATCAGAAAACATAAGAAGAACTAATGTCAGGTTTTATTAGTTCAAATGGCAGATCACATAGAATTGTTCAGAACATGGTTTCAAATTCTATAGATATCAGACTGAAATTAAATACATTAAAAAATACAAGCATAAAAATAACCTATCACTTAAAGGCCCTTTGTTTTTAGATTTTAGTTTACATTAATTATTTAATGTGAGTTGATTCAGTTTAGCCACATCAGAGGCCCATTTGGGGGGGGGGGGGGGGGGGGGGTGTGGTGGGAGAAGAAAAGGGAACACATCTTTTTTACAAAAAATAAAAAAGGCATAGTTTTATTCAATAAAAAGTAAGAGAGCATCCAGCCTCAAATCTTTCCTGGATGATGCGTGGTCACTCAATCAAGTTCCAAGTTAACTAGGCAATTAGGTTGACCTCAGGTTCCTCCTCAGTCACCCACACACCCAAGTGGCTGTCAATAGCAATTACTACAGAAACATTGCTGTGTCTTTCTTTTAATCCCTCACAGTGATGATAAATGGCAACTGATTAAGCAGGGGGTAAAGGAATCAATAAGAACCAAATGCATGTCTATTTAAAGAATAAATAGACAAAAACTAAGAGACATAAAGCATATGATAATCAAAGTTGGTGAGAGGTGTCATACACTAAGATTTATTTCATTTATGGAAGCAAACAGAAAAATTTCTGGCTAACCAAAATATGACTACTGTTATGATACAAAGAAGTTGGACATACTAAATCAAAACAGCATTAAAAGTTGTAGCACTTTGAGCAAACGTAATATGAACCTTTTGCAAATAAAAAAAAATGCATAAATAGAAACATAAGTGAGTACCTTTAGGAAACCCTAGCAGTTCAGGCCACATCTGAATATCAGCCCAATTAGTCAGCTTTCAAGCTTTTCAGTATTAATTTTCGAATGTTCTTAATTTGACCAATTAGAGTACTGATCAGAAAGAACAGAGCTACAGTTTTTCCATTTTTGAATTTTTTTGACTTGGACAGCTAACTAAACCTGCATTGTTTCTTAGTGTCGTGACAAAAAGAGTCATCTTTTTGGTCTTTTTGGTCTTTTTGTAACTTAATGTAGAAACTTTAAGCATCATAAATTCAATGAACTATTAGTTTTTCTTCACCAATAAAATTTAAAAATTTACACAGAAATCCACTTGGAACTGGTGTTTGCATATTTTTAGGTGACAAAACCAATTAAGGTAGTTTTTTTTTTTGATAAATAATCAAAGTTTAATAAAAAGCATCAAGACGATGCAAAGAATACAGAAATGAGGCCCACAATAGGGCTAAACAAAACTAACTAATCAAATCCTCCACAACATCAACAAAAACCAAAACACTTGGATAAACCAATTAAGGTAGTTAGGTCATAAAACATGAACAAATGCTAGAGTTAGTTCCACAAGAATTCCTAATAAAGTTAGTTTACTAAGATACAGTCTAAGAAATTTCCTCAAAAGTCTCAGTGAAAAACAAATGAAAAAAAAAATAAAAAAATAAAGAAAGAGCGAGCCTAGTGCCATCAAAGAAATGAAATGATGATATGCATAGATGACTGAAAGGTAGGCTCGTCACTATAGGGATTTTTATGAACTAGCACTATGCAAACAAGGCATGGAAAATTACATTCCGAAAAAAATTTGCTAAATTATTTCAACCATCATAGACCTAGGGAATAACCAATTTCTGGTCATGTAGTTGCCCAGTATATTTTTATATCCATATGCACAGCTTTCATGCTCAGAACATGATATAACTTTGCAGGGACTACTAACAATTTTTTGAGTCCTAACATCTCGTATTGACCTAACCTGTGCACCAGCCTTAAACACATAACAGTTTGTCAAAAAACTAAAACCAAATGTAAAAGATTCAATGAATCACGAATCGACACAAAATATTCAAAACATAATATGTAAAAGAATTAATGAACATTATCAAATAACTTCTCATCCATTAACAATGCTGGCACATAGCAAACTCCTTAAGCTTTTAAAACAACATATCCGTACTTGCATAACAGTTACTCCACAAGAGAAATGATATTCACACTCCCCTTTTAGCCTATCAAACTCCCTTCTGAGAGTTTAGATGACAAAAAATATATCTTCCATTTTTTTTTTGACCTTTGAACCAGGATCATCCATTATCTGACAGAAAGCTAGTTTATAGAGAGGTGGTAACAAAATGAGAGGCCTCAAACCCACAATTTCATAGCACAAAAACTAGATCATCACAATGAGGATATTTTCATCATGAATAAGGTCTAACAGTGTTAGGATTTTTCTGCCCTTTGCTTACACCATCTCTCCAAAAACCAATTGGTATTAGGGAAGGCTTCAGCTCTGGTTTTAAATCCCCATGTGGTTGACCGGTTAGTCTGATGAGCCCTTGGAGCCAGTGGAGGCCCCAGAATTTTAGTCCCATGGGGTTACCCCCAAAAAAAATTCAACCCAAAGCAATTTTTTGTCATTTGAGACCTTAACTCTCTAATTAAACACTTTATACTTAATTATGTTGAATTGATCTCAATGCAATGTTAGACTATTTAATTACAATGTCAATCCTTCAACTACGGTGATACCTTTAGTTTTTCCTTTCATTAATCACCAAGTGTACCAAGTTTAGTTCATAGTATTCAATACAGTATTCCTTTACATACAATTGTATGTTAATCATTGAAGTTCATATAGTATTCATTTATCAAGATTAACATAATTATGCATTCATCTCATACATACAAAGCATATAAAGGAAAGTGTGAGTAAAGAAACGAACCCCGAGATTTATAGCAGTTTGGCACACCCTTGTGCTTACATCCACTCCCAACCTACCTTGTCGCAATTCTCCACTTAAGTCAAACGGGTTTTCCTTATGGTCACCCAAAATCTTTACACCAATAAGGTTTACCTATCACAACCTAAAACCTTTACATCCAAAAACAATCAATACCTGCTTGGCGCAACCCAAAACCAACAACCACCAAACACAATCCTAACAAACACTTATACAAGAAGCACACCGAGTGTAGGCATGTGATGGACAAGTGTATAAAGTTAAGTATAAGACTAAGATAAGAATGTATACCTTCAATGTGAGAACTCCAAGGCTCCAATAGAAGTAAGTCCTCCAACCAAGGTTATATAAAGATAACACAAGTTTCTTCTCACTCACACAAGGATTAGAGAGTAATTAAGTGTGTATGCACTCTAGTAGCTATTTCTCATCAATCAGTATCAAATGACAGCATTTGTTATTGATAGCCCCGGCTTATAACAAGTAGTTATTGGCTATATTTTTTAATTTTGCCCAGGCATTGTTCAACATACGATGTTGTGGTTGACCATTTACCACTGTAGTCGACCACATCCACTTCAATAGTAATGGTAATGTCCCAAACAGTAAGGTGCATTAAGCAGGTTGACATGTTTGGTGAACTTCTGCAATGGCACACCTTCCTCGTGGTTGTTGGGTTGCACCTAATTGACCCACACTCCTTCCTCATGGTGGCGGCTGGTGTCACCTTTATCTTGCACAAGCTAGCGAGAGGGAATTTATGAAGTGGTGTAGCGAGGGAGAAATGGGTTTGGCTTGTCAATGGGTTGCAGTGAGGGAAAAAAAAAAAAAACCAAGGTATCCGGCTTGTATCTTGCAACCATAAAATAATAGCACCATATAAAATTGTCATGCATGAAGGGGAGAGACAGGTCACGATGAGTGTTACGTGAAGGGAAAGGAACATGTTTGAACTTGGAAGAAACAGATAGAGATGTTTAAAGGGGTAATGGCGAAAGTTGGGACTGATGTAGTGGGTTTTAATTTTAAATAGCAAAATTGTTAAATGTAAAAATTGTGTGGGTGTGCAACAAACAAGGCATGGGTGCAAATAGAAAAAACTAATATTAAAAGTTATTTTTATAATTTAAAAAAAAAAAGGCTGATGGGGTCAGCTGTTACATTCTCTATAACTTGGCTCGGCCCCCCAGCTTAGAGCCCCAATGTAGGCCTTTTTCATATGAGGGTTGGATTTCTTGGTTCCAAACCCTAACAGTTTCCCCCTTCCCCCCAAGGAACCGCACTTGGGCGTCTTGAACCAGCGACCGGCATTCTGGTACCACTGGTTAGGATCTTTGCAACCTCAGCTTCCACCATCTCTCCTAAAACCAATTAGTATTCGAGAGCACTTCGACTTTGGTTTTAAGGCCCTGTGCAATCAACAGATCAGTGCCTCATGAGCCCTTGGAGCCCTTGTGTAGGTCTCCCAACACAAGGGTTGGATTGCTTGGTCCCAACCTAACAAAAGAGAGAAAGAAAGCAGAAGGAGATTTTGTTCTCCAAATGGAGGGGATGTGGATCCAACTCAACAAAATCTCCATTGAACTGCATATTTTATAGCACAATCTCAAAGTTAAAAACAGGAATACTTCATCAAAAGTCAAGACCAAGCTCTCTTCTGACTATAAGAATCTGTATATAGAAAGCACATTTATAACCACTTTATTATAAAATCAGGCAGGCAGCAAGAAACTACAAAACCTCACTTGCAACAAAATCGTGGTGTCCTACTGTAACTCAACAATTAATCACAACCCCTTCAAAATGTCAACTTGTGAGCTATTATTCAATTGTAATAGAAGAAAACCCTATTTTTCATGTTCATGTGTACCTGTCAATTTCTTCACAGATATGTGTTGCAGAAGACTGGTGTGGCTCCCAAAGTGAGTGCTGCACATTCCACTGGTAGTCAGCTACTTCACCAAGCCTCCTGGAAAGGCCAGGATTCAAATCTTTTTACTTTGCAAAATAATAGAACCAAACCAATCTCTTAGCAGCATACAGATTCCAGATTTGGCTACAAGCAACTCAAAAATTGCAACAAGGAGAACTAACTTGCAAGAAGACATAAAGAACAGCTTTCAGGTGTTGAAAGAAATTCACCCAGTGAGAAGATGAATCAGTTATACTTGATTCTGCTGCCTTCCATATCAATGTTTCAGTGGGCCAAAATGGAGTTCTGCAATAGGAACCTATGTAGGAAAAGATAAGGAGTGGAAAAACAACTGAGAAATTACAGTTGGAATTGTGAAATTGAAATGCTTCCACACAAATCAACCCAATAAATTTTACAGGCGTAGCAAAACAAGCAACAGCAACAATGGCATTGACAACGACAACGCAGGGCAGGTAAAACAAGTTTAACCATAAAAAATAGAAGCAGGAGACTCTGTAAAGATTGTAAGTCGTCGTGAAAAGAAAAGGGCTGCCAGAAATCTAGACCAAAAGCCAATTAAAAATAGCAAAAGGGCTCACCAAAAAAATAAATATATAAAATGAAGGGAAAAAAGAAAGAAAGTAAAGGAATAAAGAATAAAAATAACTTATTCAGGTAAACCAGAAAGATGGCCTTTTAGAACAGATGAAATGTTCATATTTGTTTTCCAAATGCAACAATATTTGCAGATTTATACAATGCAGCAAAGTGAAGTTAAAAGGGATCAAGCGACTCAAGCCTGTCAACAGATTCAACTTGAACATGAACTCTGTACATCTCCAGCAATAGAAAATGAATTTACAGATAACTCTCGCTTATCCTCCATAAGAGTGAAAAAGGGGGCAGCTGGCCCATTTTTGAGGAGCATTCATCCCTCTGTGTCAATTTTATCATCACCAGAAGGCATGCTTCTTGATTCTGACAGAGAAAGTCGCCTGGGCTTTGATGAGCCTGCTTCAACAAGCCCTTCTGAAGACAAAGCTAATGCACCACTTCCTGAGGATGAAGCCAACAAACGACGAACAACTGGGGCATCAGCTGAAGATGATGATGCAGCGAGATTGTATGCAAACACTCCCATAGGGTGATCAAATTTGCAACTTGGACCAAATTTGCAGATACCATAACGAGAATAAAAAATGCACAAGGGCTCTCCCTGAAAAATATCAACAGCAGTTCAGACAATCTTATTGATTAGTAAAAACAGAAATTCCATTATATAACAAATCATAGTTATTCGTCAATGCATTACGTTACATGTGTATAGTGCATTCATGTTTACCACATCCACTACAATCCCACCTTTCTCCCAACTCTAATTTTCTACTTATGTTCAAGCCAAGTCATCTTTATTCCCTATCCATTTTATGTATACCCTTTATTGGGATCTGACTTATTGCCACCAATGGCGGAACCTTAGTAGTAGAAAACTCCAACTAGGGTGACATTTCTTACTCGAAAATGCAATTCCGCGCTCCCAAGTAAGAAACCCGTAAGAAACTCACTATTAAATACCAAAGAAACAAAAGAAATATAACTCAAACTTATTCTAACACTTTCTATTTAAATAATATTTATTTATACTTAACAAATACAATTTGTAGTTAATATCAATTTCCAATAATAATTCATATTGACAATTACATTACAACTAAGTAGAAAAAATAATTATTAAAATATATTTATATATTTGCATATAAAAATATATAAACACTCCCAATTTTAGAAACTTCTATATGCCCTTGCTCCCCCACCCCTTGCCCCACTTCATGCAACTAAGGGCGGAGCTAGGATTTGTGTCCAATGGGTCAAAATCTCACCTAGAATCATAAACAAATTTTTTCCTATTTGACAATTAAAAGAAATAATTTTTCAAATGGGGGAACAAATAAAATCTTAGGGAAAATTGGGAGCCAGGAAATCAAAATGTAGGTAAATTTTTAATAAAAAGGACAACTTAGTGCACAAGGCTCCTACTAAAGCGGAGTCTAGTCTAGGGAGAGCAAGATGTACGTAGCCTTACCCCTATTCTTGGAGAGACTGTTCCGTGACTCAAACCAGCACCACCAAGGATGCTAACAATAAGCCTAATAGGTAAAATTAACCTTTAGTTTGTGAGTTCGCACCTTAGGGCAACCACTTTGTACAAATTAATGTCAAAGGTTAGGTCTAGACCCAATTAACCTCTCCCAGAACACCCCTCCAATGTATACTAAACTTGGCGTACATTAACAGTAAATTAATGAAAACTTTGAAGATCATATATTAAAAATAGAAATTCCCAAAACTCATTCTAATTTGAACACTCCCCATAGGGTGATCAAATTTGCAACTTGGACCACTCCATTTGATGGTCTGTTTTTTCAAAAAAAGCAACAGAATATTATTAGGCATAAGCTAGAAAAGAAGAGAGGACAAGGAGTCCTCGAACAATGAAAAATGACAAAACAAAAAGTCTCAAAAACAAGAAAAACCCAAACACTAAGGATGGCAGACAGCAGCCCAATCCCTAGAAATCAAGAAAAATGGAACTCCTTTAAAAGGACGAGACACATAAGCCCAAAGCGAAGCCAAATATCCCACCCTATCCCATAATGATCCAGCATTTGACTCCTTTCCTTCAAAGATCCTTGCATTTCTCTCCAGTCATAAAGATCAAAAGATGGCAAAAACAATACAGGACAACAAAGATTTAGTTCTCTTATTGCCTCCAAACCCTTCAAGCCTAACAAGAAGCATGTTAGTGCATTCCTTCGGAGCAACCCACTGATCATTACACGGCCCGAAAAGACGGTGCCATAATAATAGAGCCACTGGACAATGAAGAAATAAATGGTCCGCCGATTCTAAATTCCTCTTGCACATCACGCACCATTTGATGGTCGTTTCGCCCTCATCAACTCTTTTAATCTTCCAGTCATCAACCATTATACTACAGAAGACATCATGACCTCCATGGCATAGATATTTAATCTCCAGAAGTGGTAGTTTTTTAACTGAAAGATGACTTTATCCAAATTGTCCCTTACAGAGATCTGAAAGTGCATGTTTCAAATGTGATATACACTAATATCCCACGACCAGTTAAAGCAAATACATTTATTCAAAGAAGATGAAATTAACAAGGCTAAAAATAAAATAAAAAAAAGTTTGCAACTTGAACATTGTTGTGAAACCAAGTTTGTGACTTTGAGATATAAATAACTTCACGAGATTATCAGAACATTGTGTTTGTGAAGATAATCGAAGGACATGAACTGAGAATACTTCAAAATTAAAATGAAAGAATGTATAATTATGTAGCATGAGGTACTGATAACAGATATACAATTGAATACACAAGACTAAACTCACTGGACGCAAAGGAAGGCCAATTGGACTCAAGACACAGTCTGGAGCAGGAATTAGTCTTTCTCTGGGATGATGGAACCTACAAACCGCACCAAACTTGCAATCTCCAGTCTTCATGTAAAACTGGCATTCAGGCTGACCTGGTCTCTCAGGAAAAACATTCTCCCTCTGCAATGCATAATATCCTACAGGTACAGAACCAGATCGATATGGAGAAAGTGTCCCTTGAGATCCTGCATTTGCTGCTTCACTCTGGCGTGAATTTCCATAAATACTGTTTCCCGCAGTTTGTTGTTGACTCTCTGGAGACGACATTGAACTCAGCTGACCCTGGAAACAGAACCTCTCAGTAAGCTTAATCGCATGAGGCAGAACCTACAAGCTTTACAAAGCATGCTTTCCCTAACCATTAAAAATATCCAAAAACAGACTCACAGGTCCCACATAGATAGCAAGATTATAGAAAAAAGCAAAGTTACGTACAAAAGCATTGCCTACATATACTTCAAAGGACCATGAGTTTTTCACTTCCACACAATGGCAAAAGTCCATATCTTCTTGTCTATTTCTATAAACGTAATAACATATCAGAATGATATTGCCAGCAACATAAGTAGTTTAGTTTGTGCATGAATTTCACAGATTAGGGTCAGGTAACTTTTGATAATTTCAGTTTTTCATTTTGCAACAGGGGAACTGTAAGTTTCTAAAACTTCAGAAATTTACAACTTTGGATTTGCAATGGCAAAAACTTTTGAAATCATTCCCACTTTAAGTGAAGAGAACCAACTACTTGCTATAATTGCAAACTAACTCATTGAATCCCATGCTAGCTACCCCAGAACCCAGATCATTTGAGAATTAAGTAAAAACAAGTCAACTCTTATGTCCACCAGGCTTTGAGTTTTTTTTTTTTTTTTTTTTTTTTTTTTTTTTGGGGGGGGGGGGGGGAATTACCCATCAATGGTACTATCAGAAAATTATTACAGAATCATGGAAAAGTTTATGACTTTAATTATTAATGTATATAAAGTTTACCATTTATTTGTAATTTTTTTTAAAAAACCCACTGTTCAAGATTAAGTTGGCCATTTAATCCTAGGGTTGAAAATGCTTTGACACCAGTCACACCAACCCTGCCTTCAATGACCTCTTTTCTCATTGACATGCTTTGCTCTCTTTCAAAAAATTTCTCAGTTGCTTCCTTTTTCTATCGGTAAAGTATCCTTCCCTCCCTAGCAAAGACCACGCCTTCTTTTTATGTGTTCTTTTCTTTCTAGAAACCATTTGTCATTTCTCTATCTTTTTCAGTTATTACTATTATTATGTTGTCTCTTTCTGAGTTTAAGTAAACACCCACATCGTGATTCTCAAGCAAAACATGTACAAAAAACGAACACTAAGGTGAAAGATCATTTTGTTGAAACTAATATTTTAATGCACTGGATACTAAATTTTGCAATAGGTCCATAATCATCTTGTTTCTTGCATTCTTAACTTTCAAATGATAATTAAAAAATTCAAATCTTTAACTGTTTGATCATTATCAAAACAACTCATTGCTTTGGTGTGTTTCGCATTGTTTTGGGGAGTTTTGGTGCCACTCCATAGGTCTAGTAGAATTTCTGTTTTCCACTAGTTTATCATGTTGTTTTCAAGGAAGTGGAATTGTTTCGATGAAAACATAATGCAATTTTGTCCCTTGCTCCTGATGCATCAAAGCAAACGATTCAAGGTCAACATATGGGAATCACATTACACCTTAGGTACTTTAAGGCTAAATTGTATTGTGTTTTTTTTTTTTTTTTTTTTTGGTCGAGTTTTCAACTGCCCTTAGAACTCTTCTTTGTGTTATCTTCAAGGTTACTGAAAATACCAGAAGAGAAAAAAGAAGTCAAGCATTCTCACTGGAACCATGTACTCTAAGCACATATCATTCCATATATATTAAAAAGAAAAGGTGAACTTGGATGAAACAATAAACAATATTGATATAAAAAAATAAAATAAAAAAGCAATTTCCTAAAAAGCAATCACCACCAGTCTCACCTAGACAAAAGGAGAATCTCATATGTTTCAGGAAATTGCTCAGGCATGACAGCTGAAGTGACTTAGAGACGAGCATCTTAACAAGTACTTAAGAAAAGTCCTCTATAACATTATTACTAGGCATGAAACCAAAAATAAAATAAAATAATCTCGAGTTTTTTTTACAATATAGGCATACATTACAAATAATCCCAGCAGCCTTTTAGCAGTCACTCGAATCAATTTATTATTATATTATTCCGAGGAAGCCTGTTCCCAACAATATAAAAGCAGCCTCGGTGAAACCATAACAATTCTGGAAACAAAGAACGAAAAGCTTACACTGTACGCATTCCAGCCTGGGACTGATACCACACCCTGAGGTAGGATCATGGGACCGTAACTTGAAGGGCCTTGCCAGCGTGGGCTGGGAATAAAAGAAGCTCTTGACAAGGGCCAGTTTGCTATTCCTCCAGGATATGATTGCTGATCAGCAGTTGTTGGAGAATGGGCTGAAGGATAAACAGGAGAACCACGCAACGAGACCATCATATTGGATGGTGGAGGATGGTGGAATTTACAAGTGCTCCCAAACTTGCATTGCCCAGTTCTCAAATAATATGCACACTCAGTTTCATTCTGCAAGTAATACAAAGAGCAAGAGGAGATAAGTTTGAAATTTCACCTAATCGGAAGAAGCATCAGACAACACAGGCTAGCACTGCTGTATGGACATGCCACATCTATACACAAATTGGTAATTTTAAATGTTAAAAATCATAAAATGAATAGCTCAAATTTTGGATGCATGCCAAAGATGAAATTGAGATGGGTCCGACATAATTTAAAAATGTCAAGACACACTTCTTAATCACCAATTGTGCATTCTGTATAAATATGATAAATTAATTCATACTTGTATTTAATCTACTCATCTTTAACAAGACATGCTATAGTTGAATTTGATATATAAATTATGAAGAAACACAAGTCTACAGAATATTGAAAGTATGGAACTTGAATCTTGATTTAATAAAACTTTATTGCTTCCTCAACAAATATATAACCATAAGAGCAGAACAATGATTAATTCATTGTCATGTCCTTGAGATGTCTGTCCTAATACTCTCACAATTCATAAATTTGGCATATACATATCAAAACTGTGTCATATTCATGTTCATGCTGTGTAGCATTATCCAGGAACAAGAAAGGGGGGGAAATTAAAACAGAGAATTTGTCCTCTATGAGCAATAGATTGATGAACAGTTGGTATCAAAACATAAAAATGAATTTAGCGAACAAGAGAATGCAAACCGGGCGAAGTGGATAGCCTAAAACATTTACAGGAACTCTTCCAGCAATACCAGCTTTGTCTCTAGGATGATGAAACTTGCATGTGGCTCCGAACTTGCAAGTTCCCGTTTTCAAGTAGTACTGGTGAGAAAGAAAGGGAAAAAATAATAATAATAATTGAACTTAGAAGTTAAAATAACTTTAAAATGATGAAATGAGCTGAGCTCCTATTTATAATATGAGGGACAAAAAAACACAATTGAGAATTTTAACGTGTTACTACACATAAACATAAAGTGTCAAAAACAATCACTAAACCACTAGGCAAAATATCTAAGTTCATTTGCAGAGTAGAACAAATACCACAGACAGCAAAAGGAATAGTTTGGAGCTTAGTTGAGGAAACTCCTAATGGGTTGGGGTGAAGATTCCACAATTCAAAGCAAGAATCGAGTTAGAACCGTGTTCCCAAATCCCAACTGAGATGTAACCTCTCCAACATATGAATCCTAATTAAACAAAAGAACAACTACCAAGCAACAGAAAATCTGTAGCATCCATCAAATTATAGGAAAAAAAATTAGCTTAATTTTATTCTAGTACTTTGCATTTACATAATATTTAATTATGTTCACAAAAAAACATTTTGCAGTTGACACTAATATCTAATATTTATTCATATTTTGCCATATATTTTATTATATTACAAGTAGACCAAAAACAAAATCTTACAATATATTCATATATTTATATACAAATATTTAAATGCTCCCATAGGGCTCTCAAACTTAGACTCTCCTATATGTCCTCGTTTCCCCGCCCCTCACTCGCTTCTGTTGCGTGGAACTAAGGTTTGCAGTCCCAATAATCTAAACACTCTAACATTTACAGAATAATATATATGCATAAAACTGAGGCGAATACAAGCTAGCATTCTACACCATATAACCAACAAAAAACACATGGCTAGTCAATTATGTTTTCCGAGAATGTTCAAACATCAAGTAAGATTTAAAGATGCAGTACTAGTCTAAAAAAATTATGTAGGGAAGCACAAAATTTACTCCCACTTCCTATAACATTATATAAAATTTATTCCCACTTCCCATAACATTATATCCATAACCTAGTGCTTCATCAATCTCAATTTAACATGGCATATCCAGTTTTGGAGAATTTGTTCCCTATTACTGCAGTTAAGGGGCTGCCCCTTTTCTTTTCCTCCTCGATTCTTATTTACATCTTTTTTGGGTTGTATAGCCAATTTGAGCTTCTACATGGTCCTGCATTAACAAGTTGGAGAATTCTAGCAGCTAGCTGATCCATATTGAAATGCAATAAGAACAAGAAAATTTGTAGAAAATAATGTCAATATAGTTTGCCTTTTCTTTCAACAAATGTGTCTGGATCCCATAACTTTGCAAAGTAACCCTTGGACAGTATGTCATGGAGCATTTGATGTCCATGTTATAGAGCATTACTAAACAAGATATTCTTCAATTGTAAAATGAATTGATCTATATTGTCAAGCTCAAAGACCAGATTTCATTACTAACTTAACATTTACTAATAATCAGGAATGTAACATCATGGGATAAATACCATTACACACACAAAATGGCCCTATAAAAGGTTTGCAGCCAGTTAAAAAGCTGATAAAATGGATGTAGCTGGACCAATCACATGAAGAGAAGCAAGATGGTACATGATACAAAAGGTTATTTTGAACTCAAAGTGATTTCACTGATTCAATTTCAGGCTACTAGGATTTAAGAAAATGAAATAAAAATAGAAGAAGGGAGACTGAAATTCAGAACTTGGGACAATATCAATCCCACATACACCAAAATTGATTTTAAATGTAACTTAGAGCAGTGTAAAAGTGCATCTAGTTGACAGACATTTTGCTCACTAAAATTTTATCCATGTTTCCCTTTTACACCTTCACTTAAATCCAATCAATTATTTTCTCAGCTTCCAATCAAACATGCAACTTCATTTTCCAGTTTGCCTCAAGTTTACCAAGCTTGTATTTACTAGTTTTTAGATTTTTCAAACATGAATATATATGTTCTAATAATCGTAATTCTTATAATGAGGAAGAAATACCTCACTGCATTCTATTTATAATCCTAATTAACTTTACATCCAACACTCATTGCAAACACAATGACAACAGCACTAATAAAAACAAATATCTTACACGATGAATTTGCCAATGTTGGTCATTATATCCTTAATTGACAACTCAATGGTGTTAATATTCTTTTATCCCATCAACACAGATGGAGTTAATTGGATATTGATGAAAGCAAGTAGGACTCAAAATATTAATTGTCATTTATCATTTAATGTGCGCAGTAATATATAGAAGTCTAGCCACCAAATTACCCTGTCAACATTTTCCCAGAATATACTTCAAAATGAAAGTTAAGGTGCTTCAATCTATGAAATAAATTATTGGGGGGGGGGGGGGGGGGGGGGGGGTTGGGGGGGTGAATAACTTGTACAGATCAACATCTTGATATTTAGACCAACTATGACCTAGATATAGTTTTTTGGTATTGTGACTTGAGCACACAAAAGTAGTCCAGCTGTTGTCCATGCTAAAGTATATAGAGAGAGAAGGGAAAAAAAGTAGCAAATAATAAACATAAGTCTGCGAACATATCTCACAGTCAATTTAGCACATGACATGATAACATCGCAACATTGTGCACTTTGAGGATAAGATAACGTAGAATAACCAATAGGTCAAAATGTTACTATTAAATGTAATATACTTCATTCTAGAGTACATTTGTTCCTTACAGAAGTACATACAAAACTGATGGCGCTGCAGCACCACTGTTTATAGGAGAAAATAGAATATGAATGCATACCTGACATTCAGGCTGTCCTATTCTTTCTGGGTATTCACCCTTCATCCTTGCAGTGGCAATAGCCTGGAATTGAATAGAATCTGATTAACCATCAATTAGAAAAATAATAATAATTACAACAAACTATCTATCAAGATAAGGGTCGAAGATAAGCCAAGCCAAACCAAACTAAGCCATGTCTCCCAATCAAGCTGGGTTAGCTCCATTAATCCTCTTTTTGCCATTATGCTCTGTCAAGGGCTATAAGCTCAAAAAAATTAAATAAATTCATAATATTTTTTATTGCCACATCCCATATCAATTTAAACCTTCCTTCATCCTAACATTTCTATTTATGGTGATTATTTTACTCTTCCTGACAATTGCATCTATTCTACAGGTCTTCGTTTTACATCACCAAACCATCTTAGCCTATTCTTCTAAACTTATCTTCACCTGGTGTTTTACTCCTACGATTTTATGAATATATTCATGTCTAATTTTGTCTTTTCTAGTCTTATCACATATCCATTTAAGTATCCTCATCTCAACTACACTCATTTAATAAACATGTTATTTCTCAGTAGTCCAACATTCTACCTCCTGCAGATTATCGTAGTCACAACTCCATTATATATGTCTTTTATCACATTCATATACCCTTTGATCACACTATTTTTCTCCAACACCCACCATATTATATCTCTAGGCACCATATTTTAAGCTTATTCTAAGTTTATAAAACTTATATGTAAATCCCTCTTCTCTCTATACTTTTCTATTAATTTTCTTAGTTAATATATCGCTTCCATAGTTGATCTACCAGGGTAAAAATCCAAACTGATTCCCTAACACTGTTGTTGTAACCCCTAAGCGATGCTCAATCACTCTTCCCACAATTTCATTATATGAATCATCAACTTAATGCCTCTATAATTGTTGCAATTTTGGATATCTCCTTCATTTTCATATATAGGTATTAAAATGTTGTTTATTCACTTGTTAGGCATTTTCCTAATCATTAGAATCTTCTTATTAACGAATTTTGTTAACCAAGGCAATCCCTCTTTACCTAATCATTTTCACCATAAAATGTATATTCTCTAGTTTCATCAAGGCTATCATATCCCTCTCCACTTAAGCTTTCTAAATGTTTTTTTATTTAACAATTTTTCAAAATAACTTTTTCACTTTTTCTTAATCTTCTGATCCTTCTCTAACACCCTCAACTCCTCGTGTTTTATACATTTAACCTTATTAAAACCTCTTATTTGACCTTTTCTCAATTTAGCAAGTTTATAAATATTTTTCTCCATCTTTACTATCTAATCTAGTCTAGTGGCCCTTGTAATGATCCTTTTAACCTCCTTATTAGCCAATGTATATCTTTTAAGATAATTCACATTTTTAATCTATTGCCACTTTTTAAAGCATTCCTCTTTTTATTTATTTATTACAGCTTATGCCTCAATATTCCACCACCAAGTATCTTTAGATGCATATGACCTTTTTCCCTTTCTCTCTCTCCAATAACGATATTCTTTGAATGCATTCCGCCATAGTATTTCACATGTTATTACTATCACCTCCCAAAACTCCATGTTGCTTCTTTAACATTTATATCCTTAAATATTCCACCACCAGGAAAGCTTTTAGCTTTTACAGATATGTGAGCATGCGCATGCAAACGTTTGTAAGAATAAAAATAATAAAACAGGGCATTAATGAAAATTTTATTGATTTATTAAGGTTTCTAAAATAATTCTACATATCTATCATCTATGAAAACCGCCGTCAAGACTTCATAAAACAAGATTAAAACCATGCAAATCATTGTTCAACATTGTGTTCATCAATTCAATAAACCTGTGAGATTGTACCATAATAGAACTAAGGCTTTAGAACATATATATATAATATATATGGAAGAACCGGTCGACAATGTACTTCAACTGCATATCAATAAATTCTGAAATTTTAAACTTCCCCAATCTGGCTGCAGCTTTTACCAGTTTTCTATTAGGAGGATGATTAAATCGGCATGTCGCACCAAATCTGCATAGGCCTGTTCTGATGTAATAAGAACAGTCTGGTTCTCCTTCACGAACAGGATAAGGTCCTAATTCCATTGTTTCACTTGATCTCAAGTTCATTTGCCACAATGTATCTGAGATTTTATTAGAGAAGTCAGTTTGAAAAATCAAGCATGTGAGAGAGATAGTTCAAATAACAAGCTGTCATTTTCTGTTAAATTCTACACAAACAAGTTCTTCTCACCACCTTTTCTTGTCCCACAGAAACAAGTCAGTTTGTTCCAGATATATTCATTAATCACCTTATATTGTGTCTATAATTAGGAAAACGTATTGGGAAAAAGTAGGTATAGTACTACTCTTAAACAAAAATTTTAACTGCTACAATTCCTTTTCTGCAATCTTGAAAAATATGCTGTTCTTATTCTACACTTGCACATTGGAAATGAAGCTGACATTCTATTTCAAAAAAAGAAAAAAAAAGAAAAAGAAAACAAGAACTGGGCAACGTAAAGCACAATTATGGCGAAGAAAATGTAACAGTGATCATCCTTATCTAAAGGATATGCATGAATGAAAACCATTTGCAATCCTACCAAACTGAAACTAACTAGAATTCAAATTGTTACCTATTCAATAACCAAAACAATAACATGATGTACAGAATGTTTTACAACAATGCCATATAAACAAATTATTTAACAAAGATGTCTTACAAACAGAGAACAAACAATGAAAACCTGAACAGATAAATGAGCCCATCATGATACTCAAAGCAAAAGGACGACCAACTTTACCTAAATTTTCACAATTACCAGTGTCACATCACTCTCTCTCTCTCTCTCTCTCTCTCTCTCTCTGTCGCTCATTTTCCGCAGATAAAAAAGGCATAAACTTGAAACAATAACCATTCACCATCAATACCAAAATAATAGAATATGATCAATTAGATGTGATGCAGCAACAACAAAAGAATAAATAAATGAATCGCCATAGGAAAAAATAAATCATCTTTAAAAGGGGCCATAGAAATTGGGTAAAAGGGAATTGAAAATTAAAGCAAACTCAATGCAAATTCAATAGCAAACCAAAACCAATTACATTAATTACAATCCAAGCGCAATCTAATTCATCAATAATCAAACCCAGACATTTTAGCTAAAAAATGAAAAGACCCAAAACAATACCTCCAATTCAAAGCACAAAAAGACTCCAAACCAAACAAACTAACCCAATAAACACTACTCCTACATTTGAAACAGGTGTGAGTGAGTGAGTGAGTGAGTGAGTGAGTGACCTTCATCATAGGGTTGGGACATCGGAATTCCGGCGTCGTATTCCATGAGAGGTAACCACCTCCATAAATTAAATCAGAAACTCCTCATCACCACCGCCGGAATTCCAACACCGGAGCTTCTGCTGCTGATCCCCCACCGGAATTCAGCCGTCGGCGGCGGCGGCGGTAATGCGCAGATAGAGAAATTGAAAATATAAATATAGAGAGAGAAAGAGATAGAGATTTAGAGAGAGAAAGAGCGGGGGATGAAGGTGAAAGCTTTCAGCGTTCTCTCCTCTCCACAAACAAAAACGAAGGGAGAAGAAAGAGAGAGAATGAAAACCAACCATCCAAAGCCCCAACAAACAAAGCCCTCTCTCTCTCTCTCTCTCTCTCACCCGCGTTTGACAAATAACGGACAGACTCTTATACTCTCCTACTCGCTCCCTTGTTTTTAATTGTCAAGCTCTACTCGCTCTCACTGCGTCACGCGTGTACTTCTTATTTTTAGTATTTATTACCAGGGATTATTATTAGATTTTAGACAATAAATTATTTATACCTACCTCCAATACAGTTGTTTAACAATTGTATATTTTTTAAGTTATTAAAAAAATTATAAATTTTTTCTCAGTCACTTACTTTTGCACTTTTTTTTTTTTTGGTAATAAGTTATTAATCAGCTCATATTTTAGTCTAAAAATTAAGAATTTACTAAAAAAGTCAGTTTTTAAAATGGCTCAAAATTAAATTTTCTTCTAGAGTCTTATTTTACATGTCAATAAAAAAAAAAATTTAGTTAAAATTGACAATTTTGTTTATGCTAGTTGTACGAGTACAAAATAATCTTCTTCTATAATCATGTTGATCAAGTTTGAACTCTTCCAAACGTCGTCGCTTTGTCACCTAAAAATACAAACGTGAGCTAACCGGCGGATATGTGCTGGAAACCTCTCCGATGCTTAAGTCAGCGAATAGACAATAGACACAAAAGCTCTGTGTATTCTAGGATAAGAATTGTGATACCAGTACATAGGTCCTGCTATGAGCTTTTATGGATTCTGCCTGGCATAATCCTAGTAGGATTCCAACTCTCCTTATAAGCATCCTCCTAGGAATCACACACCCCACTCACTACCAACCAAGTGAGATGGTTTGCACAATCCTAGTAGGACTCTATTCCCCTTAACAGAGTCCTCCTAGGAGTCAAAAAGATAATGCTTATCTTTTTACCCCCTCCTTACTGCTTAACCAAGTGAGATGGCCCAACCATGGTCTTGACAGTAACACAACCGAGCAAGCATTGGTTTGCCTTAAACTAATTTTAACCGTGCTCACCTAGCTCGGTGACACCTTGGGCATGCTCTAGCTCGGTTCTTCTTTCCCTATACCTCGGTCCAGAGCACCGTGACCAAGCTAATGGCAGACCTCTCTGACCAAACCGAAAGGATCAAGGACCGAGCTATGCAAGGGATAACCTCGGCCCATAGCTCGGTCCACTTTCCAACCAGTCTTAGCTCGGCCCAAGTTTCACACAAATTACCCTCTTAATTGCCCCTTAATCCCATCTGCAGTGCATGATTTGGGATTATTCTTCTCCAACCAAGCTAAAACGTCCAAGCCGACCGAACTAAAGCAAATAATACCACCGTGATTAAAATATCCAACCCTACCGAACTGGATAAGATCAGTCTTCAATACTGTGCCTGCCACACCCCGTCGCTTCACGTACCTGACACTATGTCCTGTTTGTGACATGTGGCACATTTCTATTGACTCTTCAAACTGCGACAGCCATCCGACGTTTATCAAAAAATGTTTGAAAAGTCCCGCTATTTTTATGCCTATTCAAAACCCATTCTCTGAATCTTACCCCCACTGTTCATCTTTTTCCATCCTTGTGCTTCTGAGACCTACTCCCTCTGCGCTCCAGCTCCTTGCACTATACTTGCTCCATTGCTGTTTGGATTTCTCATTCACACTCAAACTCGTAAGTTCTTGTAAAACCTTTTTTATTATGCTCCTTTGTATTCATTCTTGTATTTGCATCTCTAGTATTTAATCTCCATATACGTGTGTTGAAAATGCTTGAACAAACACTTATGAACTTAAAAAGAACACTGCCAATCATAAAGGCTCACCAACTAGTTTTCAAAAAATATGTTTTCATCCAAAATCTCTTTGAGACCGAACTAGGCACTTGTTTGTGAATCCAAAGTTGCCCTGAGACCAAACTAGGTACTTGCTTGTGACTTCATTGTCTATTCCTGACCAAGTCATGAACCTCGGGTCAGTCCTGCCTTACGATCGAACTAAAAACTGATCGTAACCCAGATGTAGCCGAGCTAGGTTTATTTTACTTCTGCCTGTTTTCTTAGCCCGGTTCAATTATCTGGGCATAACACTTTATTGTCACTTTCAGACTCAACTAGGTTGGCCAAGCACACCTTCGCATCTTGTCCCTAGACGGCTTTGCTCAACCGAGCCAACAAAGCCTTAGATACGCCGAGCTAGGCCACTGTGAACAATTTTGACAAATAATAAGTTATCATAGGTAAATACCGGTTTCTCGTGGACTCCCCTGGGGCCATAACTGAATTCCAGAGGGACTACCAGATTTCGGACGACGTTCACCTCTCCCTAGCCGAACTAAAAACAACACCTTGGAGCAAATCGGGCTTCGTCCCGTTTACCGTGATATCTATTGTAGAAGCCGACCTTCGGTTTCCCGTTCAGCCTCTGATATGTGAATTTCTTAGGCAAACAAGACTCTACCCAACCCAACTCTCCACAAATACTTATAGGATAACAAATGGCATCGCCGAGCTAAACCGTCGGCTCGGCCTCAACCTCGGATTGGCCGAACTATTAAACCAATATATTCACTCGGCCAAAATGATGACAGTTGGGTATATTATTTAAGAGTAAGAAAAGGCCGAGAGAAAATTATAAAAAACACACCGGATAAAGACGTAAATGACGACGACGACTTTTTCTGGGTTTCTGGCAATTTTGAAGCCCAGATACCGGGCTACAACATTAACTGGAATAAAGGGATAGCCGATAAGAATACCTCGGTTTATTTCTCTGTTTCTGTTCTGCTGTTTCAGGTTATAATTTTCTGCCATGCTAATCGTCGCCTTTCTCTTTGTGCAGACTTAAACTAACTAAAATCACAATACCCATACACCAATCAAGACGCTCTTCGGGCCGCGCTCCGATACCGTAATCGAGGTTGGGTTGAGCTACTGAACTTCGAGCCGACCTACCGGTATAATGGAAGGAGGAAGGTCAGGGTATCTGACTTTCTTCTGGAACCATCACCAGAACCAGACCCAAACTTGCCACAAATCAACCTCATTCCCCTTACTGAAGAACAAGAAATGGCCAAACATCGAGCTATTCGAGCCTTGATCACCGAACAAACCACTACTCCAATTATCGAGGTTCAGACCGAGGTGCCACAGGCCGGTCAGACACATGAGGTAGTGGTAGCCCTTCCACAGCCTGAGCTTCGTCATCTCGGCCAAGCAAACGACCGTGCACACAACACCTGAGAGATGAGGATGATACTGAGCCATCCGAAATCGGGCTCCAAGAAGCAACTCACACCCAAGGTCGCGACCGACCTAGCCTTTCAAACCCTTCCACGCCGCCGGTGTGGGCACCATCTGTCATCTTCAGGGGTCGCACCACAACGGCCTCCGACTCCGTCAGCGCCAAGAAGGATCACCTGCTGGCCTTTAATTTAGCCAAGAGTGTCTATCTGCCTGCCGACATGGAACGGCATGAAGGTTTGACCGAGCTGAAGGCCATTCACTCGGCCTCTAAATCGATGATACTGATAAGCCCCAAAAATCCCTAAAACTTGAGTAACATTTGTTACGGTCCCAATACATGATTTTCTAACCGCTTTGAGCTTTGTAGGCCCTGCAAAAGAGCCAAGTGGCTCATAAATGAGTACTTGAGCTTTGGAAGACGACTCGGTTGGCCGTTGCAGATACTGATGCAAAAGCGGCCGAGCTGAAAGAGTTGAAGGCCACTTTGGCCAAGCTAAAATTAGAAAATACACAGTTGGCTGGGCTGGTCAACTCGGCTAAAGCAGATAAGCAAAAGGCTTTAGTTGAGAAAAAAGACCGGTATCTACGTGAACTGGCCAAGCTCGAGAAGAAGAAAGATGCTGAAATCACCAAGCTAAAAAGAAAGTGGAAGACGCTGAAAACCGTGGCTACAAAGAAGCGGAGGCCACTTATGTCTTGCCGTGTGAAGCTACGAAAGACATCTTCTTCAAATATGGATGGAAGGTAGCTGTTGTGAAGCTCGGTCAGGGGCCAGAAACCGAGGTCTTCCAGAACCCTCCCTCTCACTTCATCCCAAGTTATATGGCGGACTACGCCAACGCCATCTAACAAAAGCTTCTCCAAGAGGGGGGAGGAGGAAAAAGGATCCCCTGATCCAAACAATGACCCATCTGCTACCAATGATCGCAGTCTCCAGACCAGTCAGACAGCTCAGGTGGATCCACCGGTGTCAAGCACGGTTGATGATGCGCTTGTGACCGACCTACCTGCTGGAACCGAACTACCGAGTGGCGAAGCTCGGGTTGACCTGGATGCTAATTTGGACGATTTATTTGCTTGATCTTGTTTTTCTTCTTTTGATGTTTACTTTTCAAAGAATTTGTAATCGGGCTTAAGCCCCACCTCTTGTAATGCACATTTAAAAGTGGAATGGAATGAAATCTGCAATTTTCCTATCTTTTTGTTCGGTTCATGCCCTACTTGTAATTATCTTTCAACTTTAATTGCGTCAGGTTTGACTCTTTGCTCGGTTGCTATGTTTAATGTTTTCTGGCCGAGATAGTTATCCCGGTCCAAGAGCTCGATAATTTGTTAGTCATGCCTTCAACTTAGATCCTTAACTCGATTTGAAAAAGAAAACAAAATGTTTGTCTAACCTGCCAACCTTCAGCCTAGATCCTTATCTCGGCTGAAGAAAAGAAAATGTTGGTCATACCTGCCAACCTTCTTCAGCCTAGATCCTCATCTCAGCTAAAGAAGAGAAAATGTTGGTCAAACCTGCTAACCTTCTTCAGCCTAGATCCTTATCTCGGCTGAAGAGAGCTAAATATTGGTCATACTTGCCAACCTTTTTCAGCCTAGATCCTTATCTCGGCTGAAGAAGAGAAAATGTTGGTCATACCTGCCAACCTTCTTCAGCCTAGATCCTTATCTCGGCTAAAGAAGAGAAAATGTTGGTCATACATGCCTACTTTCTTCAGCCTAGATCCTTATCTCGATTGAAGAAAAGAAAATGTTGGTCATACTTGCCAAACTTCTTCAGCCTAGATCCTTATATTGGCTGAAGAGGAGAACTATGTGTTGGTCACACCTGCTAACTTTCTTTAGCCTAAATCCTTATCTCGGCCGAAGAGAGGTAAATGTTGGTCACACCTGCCAACTTCCTTCATTGTCCCTTGCTGGCAATGACTAAGAACAACTTTAATAGTAGAAAGAATTATGTTGAAAAAACTACTTGTTTTATTTGAAAAATGAAAAATTACAAGTATTTTAAGGAAAAGCTAAAATAAAATAGTTTGAGATTGGCAATGTTCCACGGCCTGGGAATAGCTTTGTTGTCTTCATCTTCTAAGTGATATGCCCTTTTTCTTACTAAACCAACCACTTTGTATGGTCCTTCTCAGTTAGGTCCTAACTTGCCATCTCCAGGTACCAAAGTGTTGCCCATTACTTTGCGCAGTACCCAATCTCCAATCTTGAATTGCCTCGGATGCACTGTTTTGTTATATTTTCTGGATAACTCCTGCTGGTATGAGGCAATGTGAACTAGTGCTCTTTCCATTCTCTCTTCTACAAGGTGAAGTTCCAAGGTTATGGCTTCTTCATTCAAATTTGAGTCAAAATTTTCACTTCTAATAATGGAGAGGCCTACTTCCAATGGGATTACTGCCTCCATGCCATAGGCCAAGGAAAAAGGCGTATCTCTAGTTGACTGCCGAGATGTGGTACGGTAGGCCCATAAAACATAAAGAAGTTCCTCTGCCCACTTGTCTTTTGCTCTCTTCAATCTTTTCTTCAAACCATCTAAGATGACTTTGTTCAAAGCTTCTGCTTGGTCATTCGCTTGAGGGTATGCTGGTGTAGAATTGTAAAATTCTATCTTGTATTCTTCGCAAAAGCCCCTAAAGATTTTGCCATCGAACTGAGTGTCGTTGTCGGATATTAGAACTTTAGGTATGCCGAATCGAGTAATGATGTTCTGCCAGATGAATTTTTTAACGTCTCTCTCCTTTATAGATGCGAGTGCTTCTGCCTCAACCCACTTTGTAAAGTAGTCTGTTGCTGCAAGAAAGAACTTTCTGTTGCCAGGTGCAGTTGGAAGTGGTCCCACTATGTCCAAACCCCACATTGCGAAAGGCCACGGACTAGTTAGTGGTAGGAGTTCTCTAGCTGGTTGATGTATTTGGTGTGCGAACTTCTGACATTTCTCGCACCTCTTGACATATTTCTCTGAATCTGCTTGCATGTATGGCCACCAATATCCTTATGAAATTGCCCTGTAAGCCAATGATCTTCCCCTTTAGTGGCTTCCGCATATGCCTTCATGTATCTTAAACAAAAATGCCTCAACCTTGCTAGGATAGACACATTTCAGGTAAGGTCCTGTGAAGGATTTTTTCTACAATGCTAGTGATGGAGAGAGCCAAAATCGCTGTGATTTTGCTCTAATTTTGTTGGCCTCTTTCTTTTCTTCAGGCAAGATGCCATCTTTTAAAAATACTATAATGGGATCCATCTAGGATGGGCCTAGTTTGGCGCAACATGTCTCGGCTGCTTCGGGTTCCTCAATGCTTGGTCTAGGTAGGAAGTCGATCAATAATGGATGTGGGATAGATGTATCTGCCATTGAAGCAAAACCTGCTAGCTCATCTGCTCTACTATTTTCTTCTCGACCGATTTGCTCTATCCGAACCACTTCGAACTTCATGATCTCCTTTCTGACTAACTCTTGGTACTTAGCCATCCTCTCATCTTTTACCTCATAGTCGCCTGAAATCTAGTTTACTACCAGCTGGGAGTCACTATAAACCATCAGCTCGGTGGCCTTCATGTAAAGTGCTGACTTTAAGCCTGCTAACAGTGCTTCATACTCCATCTCGTTGTTGGATGCTGGGAAGCCCAGGTTGACTGCCTGTTCAATTGTTAGGCCATCTAGTGAGACGAAGACTATGCCAAGTCCTACACCGTGCCTGTTGGATGCTCCATTGTCACGACCCAAACCCGGCCCTATGGGTTTAGCACCGTAACTGGCCAGTAATCCGAGATTACCGAAGGCCTGCTGAACAGTAATACAGTAAAACAGAGTACAGGGCCTGGCGGAAGCCAATACAGTAAATAAATAGTGTCCATTGAGCTGTGACAATCTGTATGCCAAAAACATTTTTCATGCATCCATACAGTCAAAACAGTACGGTCTATACAATCATATACAACCATTCAGTACGGGGACCTAATCCCTCGATAACAGTACAGTAAAACAGTAAACAATCTAGACAACCGTACAAAACAGTAGGGAGACCGATAGGGGACACAAAAACACCCCAAGCCACAGCATGGCGTCTCGGAACCTCGCAGTGAGGCACATAGGCTGGCTTGACAAAACTGGGGACTAACCTACGCTCCTAGCTCCGGTCTGGCTGCTGAGAACCTACATATATATATATAAACAGTGAGCTAAAGCCCAGTGAATAACAATAAGTGTAAGAGGTTATGAATGAATGTCCTTACAGTAATGAAAACAGTTCATTAAACAGTGTTCAGTCTTTCAGTATTTCGGTCAATCAGTCATATGTGGTACATCCAATAGCCTATAACAGTAGGTCCAGAAGGACCGGGTCTTAACAGACCCAACAGTAGTGATGGCCATCAATCAATAAACAGTATGGTTCCACAAGGAAACCGACAGAGCTCTGTAACAATAACAGTAATCAATAAGTGCTAAGGATGCCACAGTACAGTTCACAATACAGGACATACATTCATTCAATAAACAATATCAGTTCAGTAAACAGTTCTGTTCAGTATTCAAAAGATAACCATTTTGAACATATCTTTACACAATCTGTTACTCACAGAGATTAGGCTAATAGCAGCTAGAGCGCGTCCCCGAAAGCCAACCCTAAACAGTTAACAAAATGAACACACTCTAAGTTTAACAGTTGGGGAAGTACAATAATTAACTTCCTATTATGCCTCGGTGTGTTCTACATCTATATCCTCATTAAGATGCCTTAAACTAGGCCTAAGAATGCCTAGGATGGGATGAGGATGCAAAGATGCACTTAGAAAACATTTGCAGAATTTTCAGTGAAACAAGGCCTCCGCTCGAGCTCAGGTTTCCCCGCTCGAGCGCACAGGCAAACAAAGGTCCCCGCTCGAGCGTACATTCCCCCGCTCGAGCGGACTGAAGAATGGTGCAAGATGCTGGATGCTCAATTTCTCCGCTCGAGCGTGAAACACTCCGCTCGAGCGGACTGAAGAACAAGTCGAAGAAAATGATGGGAGCATGAATTCCCCGCTCGAGCGGCACTTCCCCCGCTCGAGCGGACGGCCAAAATCTGGAAAATCCAGATTCGACCTCCAAGCTCCAAACCAAGTTTTCTCAACTCAAATCTCAACCTCTTGGGCCCAAATTCTGGAAAATACATCCCAAAGCAATGTATAACAAGTTTCAAAAGCCAATTTATGAATTCAAGCCCCAAAGGTGAGTCAATTAAATCCAAAATTCAAACTCATTTCAAGAACAATTTAAAACATGCCATGCATGAGTTTTAAACCAAATTCAATCTTCAAATCTTGCTCTATAAAGCTCAATAGTTGGAAAACCAAATGAAAACATGGACTTTAGCTCAAACATGGACATGCATGTACAATCTACCAAGAATTCAACTTCAAAAATCACCCATTCAAACATGCATGCAACAATGGAGGTCCAATTCAACATGTATGAGCAAAATCATGGCCTAGCTCTCTAATGATGCATGAAACATGCAAGACTTAGCTCAAGACAACAAGAAGAAGATGATTTCCTTACCTAGAGTGTCAATTTCAAGGTGTGGGAGCTAGATTATGCCAATTATACTTCAATTCTAGGCAATCTCCAAGCAAATTCAACAATTGAGCTAAATTCTCTCTTCTCCTTCACTCTCTCTAAGTTTGGTCGGTGGGAAAGCAAGATGGGAACTGATCAATTGATATGTCAAGTGTAATAAGGCTCTAGGAAATCAATAAACAAAGGGGCCACTCACATGGCAAAGTCGTAATTACGGCAACCTCTTTAATTGACTTAATTCAATCTAATTTAATCATTCCTAATCAGTTTTCAGATAAATATACCATAAAATTACAAATATTCTACTGATTCCAAAACTCCAAACGGTTCCTAATTCGGCCGCCGATAAGGCCTTCAATTAGCAGTTTAAACATATAAATTCTAACAGATAATCATTCAATCAAACAGATGCAATATGCAATTCAATAGATAACTTATTCAATTTCAGTTTCGACTTCAATCAGTTCATTCAGTACTTCAGTTAATCCAATTATCGGTCATTATCAGTCCAGTTTAACAGAAATCAGTAACTAATTCAGTAGGTTATCAATAATCAGTACGAGGGTTGTTACATCCATCCACGAAAAGTTTTCACATCTCTCCAACGAATAGCTTCCAGCAAAAAGAGGGATAGGATGATGTCTTGGGATCATGGGTGTTGCTGGTGTTTTCTTCCAAGTAGATGTCTGTTGTTGGGGTTTGAACTGTATTGTCTGAAGTCGTTATTTTTTTATGAGTCCCCACTGGAAATAACATGGTTTGTTCCTTCCTTCCTGTCCTCAATCCTGTACAGCTTGTAATGTAGTTGGGCATCTTGTATTAGGAGCTGCGTAGTTCCCGCGGCACTTTCCCCCCTCGCTTCTGTTGCGTCGGTCAAATCGATCGGGCAGACGTGATGATTTCCTGGCGTGAACTCAGCCACAAAGTCTACTAAAGCTTGGGTTTTTATTGCGGTTCTGGGTTGAAACTTGATATCAAACTGCTCCAACTCCACTGCCCATTTCAAGATTCGTCCAGAAAAATCCGTCCTCTCAAACAAGGCCTTTAATGGAAAAGCCGTTAGGACGATCACGGTGTGGGCATGGAAATAGTGTGACAACTTTCTTGAGGCCATTATCAAAGCTAATGCCAGCTTTTCCAACGGTAAGTACCTTATTTCAGTGCCCAGCAAGGTTTTGCTAACATAAAAGATAGGCAGGTGTTGGATTCCTTCCGCTTTGACCAACACTGCGCTGACTGCAAGCTGTGAAATCGCTAAGTACAAAAAGAGCTCTTCTTCTGGCACCGGGGTTACTAACAACGGAGGAGAGGTCATGTAGTTTTTTAAGCTTTCTAGGGCGCAGTCGCATTCCTCATACCACTCAAATTTGGCCTTCAATGCTTGGAAGAATGGTTGAAATCTGTCTGACGACCGACTTATGAACCGGTTGAGCGCGGCTGCTAGGCCAGTGAGATGCTGTACCTCTTTGACTGTGTTGGGCCTCTCAAGATCTTGGATTGCTTTGATTTGAGAGGGATCAGCTTCTATACCTCGGTTGGTCACTAAAAAGCTTAGGAATTTGCCTGATCCTACGCCGAATGGGCACGTAGATGCGTTTAGACGTAACTTGTGGGACTTCAAAATCTAAAACATTTCATCTAGGTCCCTAAGATGATCCTTCTAATCCTTGCTCTTGACCACCATGTCATCTACGTAAGCCTCCATTGTTCTACCTAACAATGGTTTAAACATTTTAGTGACCATCCGTTGGAATATAACCCCTGCGTTCTTTAGGCCAAAGGGCATGACCTTGTAACAGTACAATCCTCTGGGCGTTGTAAATGATGTGACCTCCTAGTCTGGTTCATACATAACGATCTGATAGTAACCTCGATACGCATCAAGGAAGCTAAGTCGATTATGCCCTGCCGTCAGGTCCACTAGTTAGTCTATCCGTGGTAAGGGAAAACTGTCTTTTGGGAATGCTTTGTTGACCGTTTTGTAGTCCACACAAACGCACCACTTGCTGTTGAACTACTACAATGTTTGAGATCCACCTAGGGTAGTGTACTTCTCTGATGGCTCCTACCTCCAGTAGGTTTCCTACTTTTTCTGCTACTATCTCTGCATGGTAGAGTGTCGATCGGCGAGTTCGCTGAATAATTGGCTTGGCAGTTAGGTGGACATTAAGTTGGTGGCAGATGAAATTTGGGTCAATGCCAGGCTTGTCGTATGGTGTCCAGGCAAACACTTCGATATTAGAGGTTAAGAATTTCATGACCTCTATTCTCTCAGTGCTGGACAGAGACGAGTCAAGTGAAAAGAACTTTTTTGGGTTCTTTTCATCTATCCTTACCTCAACCAAGTCTTCCACTGCCTTCTGTTTGGCTGTTTTGCCAACATCTGCAAATAGTTCATTGCTTTCTGGCTCCTCTACCATCTGAACAAACCCTTTTGCAGCACAGCTGCCGTTTACTGTGACGAAACACTGTTTCGATATGATTTGGTCTTCTAAGACTTTTTCAATCATACCGGTTTCATTGGGGAACTATAATGCCTAGTGGTAGGTTGACGCCACCGAGCACATAGCGTGCAGCCATGCTCTTCCCAAGATTATGTTGTAAGTGGAAAGGACCTTCAATACCCAGAATTCCACCTGTTTTGTCATTGTTCTTACCTTGACTGACAGGATTATCTTGCCCACTGGCCATTCTGGCATTGAGTTGAAACCGACAAGGGGAGATGTCGCAGGTGCCAGGTCCTTGTCCTCCAATTTCAGTTGTTTGAAGGTCTCGTAGTACATTATCTCACATGAGCTTCCTTGGTCAATCAGAATCCGTTTGATGTCGAAATTCTTGACGCGCAAGGTGACCACTAGCGCATCATTGTGAGGGCAATATAGCCTTACTAGATCCCTGTCTGAGAAGGATATGGCGTTCGTAGCCTCTATTCTGCCCTTTTTGACGGTAGGTTGTGCACTTAATACCTCTCTCAAGTGCTTGGCCTTTTTGATCATCCCCTTGAGCTCACATACCCGCTCAGGTTCGACGATCCCATGTATAACGTTGATTATGCCTTGGGGTAGACCGTCAACAGGCATCCCGTTTGGTCTGTTGAGGTCTTGGGGGGCTAGCTGTGTTTCTCCTTCTATATACTGGTCCAGGTGTCCAACAGCCACTAACTCCTCCAGATGTTGCCTTAATGGTGTGCAATTTTCAGTGCGGTGTCCTTTCTCATCATGGAAGGTGCAACGGGACCTCTCATCATAGCCTCTTTGTGCTTCTCCCAACTTGGTTGGCCGCCGAACGAAGGGTTCATCATGTATCTCGCTAAGAATCCGGTAGATAGGTTGATTGAATACTGTGGTAATGGCAGTGCGGACTCTTAACTTCCTTGTTTCTGGGTCCTCTCTGTTGGCTTGCCTGCCTCGCCCATTATTGCTTGGTTGTTCTACCATGTTGATTTTTGCTATAGTTTTTTTGTCTGGCATCTCTGTTGTGCCAGATTTTACTTTAGCACGGGCACTATCTTCCTCTACCCAGATATATTGATGCACTCTCTCCATTAGGGCCTTCATTGTGAGGGGTGGCATCATTGTCATTGAGTCCCTCAATTTATTACCGACTGGTAAACCCCGTTTGTATTGTGCGATGGCAAGATTTGTAGGGCAATCCCCAATTTGGTTAAAAGTCTCCCAATATCGACTGTTATAAGACCTCAATGTCTCCTTTTCGCCCATGTCAATGGAGAATAGCTGGTCAATCTCCACTGATGTCTTAGTATTCGTTCTGAATCTAGTCACGAATGCTTCTGTCAACTGTGCCCATGAGGCTATGCTGCTTTCTAGCAGCCTTTCGAACCAGGTTAGACCTAGGTCACCAAAGCTGGATCGAAACAGAATACACATTAGAGCCTCGTTTTGCCGTTATACTACCATAACCTAGCAAAAGTGGCTTAAGTGCATGTAGGGGTTTGACTTCCCCTCATAAGTGGTGAATTTGGGCTGGTGGAAGCCTGAGAGTAGTGGTGAGTTCTCAATTGCCGGAACGAACGGTGAGCTTTGTAACCTTGCTAATACTTTATCTGCTCGTTCGTAAGCAAGGCGCGGCATTGGCATCCCTACCTCGACACTCCCATGTGTCATAGGGGCCAAACGCTGTAGGGCTGAAACTTCGTGAGGGTCGCGTACCCTGGTGCCCTCCTTCCATCGGGCCCTCTCCTCGAGCACTATTCGCAAGTCCGCTGACCTAAGCAACTCCGTGTACCTAGATGTCGTTTGGTGCGTGTGCGAGGGCTGATAGCTGCTTCTCTTTGTATATGACTGTTCAGTCCTCGTTCTCTCAGACTTTGAGTAACGAGTCCTAGAAGTCCTTGATTGAGTGTCGCCTGTTCTAAGGCTCCTACTTTTTGCTTATGATGGTGTGACATATTTGTCATGATCTTCCGAGTGGTAAGAAAGTGTGTTGCATTTGCGCCCCTCTTCTGTTGCCACCCATTTTTCCTTTATCTGGCGCTTCATTGTCTCCATGTCTGCCGCTATCCTCCTTATTAACTCGTCTTGCTCCCTCATGCGATCCTCTAGAACTTGAGGATCCAACCTCCGCCTCTGTCTTTCAGGACTTTGAGAACGATAGGGACTGGTGCCCCGTCTCTCCCGTGTGTCCCTCCGGGAGTTCCGTCACTGGGGTTCTAATTCTACCATGGGTGGGATAGAAGGTAAACCTTCGCGTTCCCCGCCCCCTTCCGAGGTTTGCCCATCAATAGTAGATTGCGGCAAATCTTCATTGTACGCCATTGGTTTCAACTAGAGAGGAAAACTCGATCAAAAGGTTTTGTTCTTTGTGCTTTCCCACAGACGGCGCCAATTGTACGACCACGAAATAATCTTCTCGTATAATCCTATTAATCAAGTTTGTAGTCCTCCAAACGTCGTCGCTTTGTCACCTGAAAACACAAACGTGAGCTAGCCGGCGGGTGTGTGCCGAAAACCTCTCCAATGCTTAAGTCAGCGCATAGACAATAGACACAAAAGCTCTGTGTATTCTAGGATGAGAATTGTGATACCAGTACATAGGTCCTGCTATGAGCTTTTATGGATTCTGCCTGGCATAATCCTAGTAGGATTCCAACTCTCCTTATAAGAATCCTCCTAGGAATCACACACCCCACTCACTACCAACCAAGTGAGATGGTTTGCACAATCCTAGTAGGACTCTATTCCCCTTAGCAGAGTCCTCCTAGGAGTCAAAAAGATAATGCTTATCTTTTTACCCCTTCCTTACTGCTTAACCAAGTGAGATGGCCCAACCATGGTCTTGACAGTAACACAACCAAGCAAGCATTGGTTTGCCTTAAACTAATTTTAACTCTGCTCACCTAGCTCGGTGACACCTTGGGCATGCTCTAGCTCGGTTCTTCTTTCCCTATACCTCGGTCCAGAGCACCTTGACCAAGCTAATGGCAGACCTCTCTGACCAAACCGAAAAGATCAAGGACCGAGCTATGCAAGGGATCACCTCGGCCCATAGCTCGGTCCACTTTCCAACCGGTCTTAGCTCGGCCCAAGTTTCACACAAATTACCTTCTCAATTGCTCCTTAATCCCATATGCAGTGCATGATTTAGGATTATTCTTCTCCAATCGAGCTAAAACGTCCAAGCCGACTGAACTAAAGCAAGTAATACAACCGTGATTAAAATATCCAACCCCACCGAACTGGATAAGATTGGTCTTCAGTACTGTACCTGCCACACCCTGTCCCTTTACGTACCTGACACTATGTCCTATTTGTGACACGTGGCACATTTCTATTGACTCTTCAAACTGCGATAGCCGTCCCACGTTTATCAAAAAACGTTTGAAAAGTCCCACGGTTTCTATGCCTATTCAAAACCCATTTTTTGAATCTTACCCCCACTGTTCATCTTTTTCCATCCTTGTGCTTCTGAGACCTACTCCTTCTACGCTCCAGCTCCTTGCACTATACTTGCTCCATTGCTGTTTGGATTTCTCATTCACACTCAAACTCGTAAGTTCTTGTAAAACCTTTTTTATTATGCTCCTTTATATTCATTCTTGTATTTGCATCTCTAGTATTTAATCTCCATATACGTGTGTTGGAAATGCTTGAACAAACACTTATGAACTTAAAAAGAACACTGCCAATCATAAAGAATCACCAACTAGTTTTCAAAAAATATGTTTTCATCCAAAATCTCTTTGAGACCGAACTAGGCACTTGTTTGTGAATCCAAAGTCGCCCTGAGATTGAACTAGGTACTTGCTTGTGACTTCATGGTCTATTCCTGACCAAGTCATGAACCTCGGGTCGGTCCTGCCTTACGACCGAACTAAAAACTGACCGTAACCCAGATGTAGCTGAGCTAGATTTATTTTACTTCTGCCTGTTTTCTTAGCCCGGTTCAATTATCTGGGCATAACACTTTATTGTCACTTTGCAGACTCAACTAGGTTGGCCAGGCACACCTTCGCACCTTACCCCTAGATGGCTTTGCTCAACCGAGCCAACCAAAGCCTCAGATACGCCGAGCTAGGCCACTGTGAACAATTTTGACAAATAATAAGTTATCATGGGTAAATATCGGTTTCTCGTGGACTCTCTGGGGCCATAGCTGAATTCCGAAGGGACTACCAAATTCCGGACGACGTTCACCTCTCCCTAGCCGAACTAGAAACAACACCTTGGGGCAAACCGAGTTTTGTCCCGTTTACCATGATATCTATTGTAGAAGCCGACCTTCGGTTTCCCGTTCAGCCTCTGATATGTGAATTCCTTAGACAAACAAGACTCTACCCTACCCAACTCTCCACAAATACTTATAGGATAATAAATGGCATCGCTGAGCTAAACCGTCGGCTCGGCCTCAACCTCGGATTGGCCGAACTATTAAACCAATATTCACTCGGCCAAAATGATGACGGTTGGGTATATTATTTAAGCGTAGGAAAAGGCCGAGAGAAAATTATAAAAAACACACCGGATAAAGACGTAAATGACGACGACTTCTTTTGGGTTTCTGGAAATTTTGAAGCCCAGATACCGGGCTACAACATTAACTGGAATAAAGGGATAGCCGGTAAGAATACCTCGGTTTATTTCTCTGTTTTTGTTCTGCTGTTTCAGGTTATAATTTTCTGCCGTGCTAATCGTCGCATTTCTCTTTGTGTAGACTTAAACCAACTAAAATCACAATACCCATACGCCAATCAAGACACTCTTCGCGCCGCGCTCCGATACCGTAATCAAGGTTGGGCCAAGCTACTAAACTTCGAGCCGACCTACCAGTATAGTGAAAGGAGGAAGGTCGGAGTATCTGACTTTCTTCTGGAACCATCACCAGAACCGGACCCAAACTTGCCACAAATCAACCTCATTCCCCTTACTGAAAAACAAGAAATGGCCAAGCGCCGAGCTGTTCGAGCCCTGATCACCGAACAAGCCACCACTCCAATTACCGAGGTTCAGACCGAGGCGCCACAAGCCGATCAGACACATGAGGCAGTGGTAGCCCTCCCACAACCCGAGTTTCGTCATCCCGGCCAAGCAAACGGCCGCACACACAACACCTGAGAGATGAGGATGATACCGAGCCATCCGAAACCGGGCTCCAAGAAGCAACTCATACCCAAGGTCACGACCGACCTGGCCCTTTAAAGCCTTCCACGCCGCCGGTTTGGGCACCATCTGTCACCTTCAGGGGTCGCGCCATAACAGCCTCCGACTCCTTCAGCGCCGAGAATGATCGCCTGCTGGCCTTTAATTTAGCCAAGAGTGTCTGCCTGTCTGCCGACATGGAACGGCATGACGGTTTGACCGAGCTGAAGGCCATTCGCTCGGCCTCTAAATCGATGATACTAGTAAGCCCCAAAAATCCCTAAAACTTGAGTAACATTTGTTACAGTCCCAGTACATGATTTTCTAACCGCTTTGAGCTTTGTAGGCCCTGCAAAAGAGCCAAGTGGCTCATAAATGGGTACTTGAGCTTCGGAAGACGGCTCGGTTGGTCGTGGCAGATGCTGATGCGAAAACGGCCGAGCTGAAAGAGGCGAAGGCCACTTTAGCCGAGCTAAAATCATAAAATGCACGGTTGGCCGGGCTGGTCAACTCGGCTGAAGCAAATAAGCAAAAGGCTTTAGCCGAGAAAAAAGACCGGTATCTACGTGAACTGGCCAAGCTAGAGAAGAAGAAAGATGTTGAAATCACCGAGCTAAAAAAGAAAGCGGAAGACGCTGAAGACCATGGCTACAAAGAAGCAAAGACTGTGGCTACAAAGAAGCAAAGACTGTGGCTATAAATAAGTTGATACGAGATAATGTACTATGAGACCTTCAAACAACTGAAATTTAAGGACAAGGACCTGGCACCTGCAACATCTCCCCTCGTCGATTTTAACTCAATGCCAGAATGGCCAGTGGGCAAGATAATCCTGTCAGTCAAGGCAGGAACAATGACAAAACAGGTGGAATTCTAGGTATTGAAGGTCCCTTCCACTTACAACATAATCTTGGGAAGAGCATGGTTGCACGCCATGCGCTCGGTGGCGTCAACCTACCACCAAGTATTACAGTTCCCCAACGAAACCAACGTGATTGAAGAAGTCTTAGGAGACCAAATCATGTCAAAACAGTGTTTCGTCACAGTAAACGGCAGCCGTGCTACAAAAGGGTTTGTTCAGATGGTGGAGGAGCCGGAAAGCAACGAACTATTTGTAGATATCGACAAAACAGCCGAACAGAAGGTAGTGGAAGACTTGGTTGAGGTAAGGATAGATGAAAAGAGCCCAGAAAAGTTCTTTTTGCTCGGCTCGTCTTTGTCCAGCACTGAGAGAATAGAGGTCATGGAATTCTTAACCTCTAACATTGAAGTGTTTGCTTGGACACCATACGACATGCCTGGTATTGACCTAAATTTCATCTGCCACCAACTTAATGTCCACCCAATTGCCAGGCCAATTATTCAGTGAACTCGTCGATCGGTGCTCCACCACGCAGAAATAGTAGCAGAAGAAGTAGGAAACCTGCTGGAGGCACGAGCTATCAAAGAAGTACACTACCCCAAGTGGATCTCCAACACTATAGTAGTGCCAAAGAAGAACGAAAAGTGGCGCGTTTATGTGGACTACAAAACTGTCAACAAAGCATGCCCAAAAGACAGCTTTCCCCTTCCACGGATAGACCAACTTAGGGATGACAATTTAAACCCGGCTCGACGGGGACCCGATCCCTCGACCCCGACCCCGATTAGAACGGGTTTTCCCCGAAAATTATCCCCATAGGGCCGAGGATGGTATTAAAAATTTAATCCCAGATAATTTTCGAGCCGGGGATAATGATAGCTCTTCCAGACCTGGCCCTGGCCCCGCCCCGCTCCGCACAGCCCCGAACATCCCATATATATATAATATATATATGTTGCGCTTTATATTATATATTATATATATATGTTTAGGCTACTTTATGATATTATATATATGTATATATATATGTTTAGGTACACAGGTTCTGAAGGACTTAGTCAAAAAGCATTCTCAACTCTCTCTCTCTCTCTTTTTTTCTCTTTCTTCTCCCTTTACTCTCTGTGAGAGAGATGAATTCTCTTTCTTCTCCTTTAGTCAAAAAGCATTCTCAACCCTCTCACCTTCCAGATTTAAGCCACGGAGAAGCATTCTCAACTCTCTCACCTTCCAGATTTAAGCCACAGAGAAGTCTAGAGATAGATCGGTGACGGAGAGCTCCTTCCAGATCTAAGCCGCGATAAACATTTTTTAGCACCACCGGCAGCTGTTGATCGCATCACCGTCAGCGACACCACCACCACCACCACCACCACCACCACCACTCTCTCTCTCTCTCTCACTGTTCTTCCGATCTGAGAGAGATATATATATACATGTGTGTATATATAGATATACATTTTTTTGTTGTTGATGTTGATGATAATGATTTTGTAGACTATAGTTGTTGATGTTGATGATGATGAGAGCTACTATGTTGTATATATAGATTTTTTTTTTTTTTGATTTTTTTTTTTTTTTTGGGCGGGGATTTTTGAGGTCGGGGAAACCGATCCTCGTTAGGGGGCGGGGGTGGGGAGGCTGATAGGTTCCCCCTCGGGGATCGGGGTCGAGGCCGGGGAAATTTTCATCATCGGGGATCAGGGACAGGGAGTGTGATCCTGGCCCGGCCCTTCCCCGTTGCCATTCCTAGACCAACTGGTGGACCTGGCTGCAGGGCATAATCGACTTAGCTTCCTTGACGCGTATCGAGGTTACCATCAGATCGCTATGTATGAACTAGACCAAGAGGTCACGTCATTTACAACGCCCAGAGGATTGTACTGTTACAAGGTCATGCCCTTTGGCCTAAAGAATGCAGGGGCTACATTCCATCGGATGGTCACCAAAATGTTTGAACCATTGTTAGGTAGAACAATGGAGGCTTACATAGATGACATGGTGGTCAAGAGTAAGGATGAGAAGGATTATCTCAAGGACCTAGTTGAAATGTTTCAGATTTTGAAATCCCACAAGTTACGTCTAAACGCATCTGAGTGCGCATTCGGCATAGGATCAGGCAAATTCCTAAGCTTTCTAGTGACCAACCGGTGTATAAAAGCTGATCCCTCTCAGATCAAAGCAATCCAAGATCTTGAGAGGCCCAACACAGTCAAAGAGGTACAGTATCTCACTGGCCTAGCAGTTTTTTTTTGGTAATAAGTTATTAATCAGCTCATATTTTAGTTTAAAAATTAAAAATTTACTAAAAAAGTCAGTTTTTAAAAGGGCTCAAAATTAAATTTCCTTCTAGAGTCTTATTTTACATATCAATAAAAAAAAAAGGGGTTAAAATTGACAATTTTGCTTATACCAGCCATGGGCCACTAACATTTTACTGAGTTACCAGATTTCCTTGTGTATGCAAGGCTGGCCATGGTAAAGGACGAGAATAAGCACAAGATATACAAGAGAAAAAAAGTGAGTTTGGTTGAAAATCTATTTGGTTTGTAGTGAGAGAAATATGTGTACTATAAAAAAAAAGAAAGTTAGTTTTCAAACTTAAATAAAGAGAGATTAATAAAAACGGGATATCTAACAAAGAAATGACGTCGGTTAGGGGTGTAAATTTGGTCCGGTCCGACCCGATCCACCTGGGTCTGGGTTTAGGCCAATCCACAATTGGGCCGTACAGGCTTTTTCCCAAATTCGAGTTAGGCCAGCCTGCATGATAAAAAAACTAGGTCCAGACCCACTCAAAGTAGGGTTGTAGGCCCGGTCTTTTATTTTTTTTGCTAAAAATAATTGATAGATATATGTATATTATATATATAGATTATTTATGAGGGATAAAAAGTAAAAAAAAAAATATACTGAAGTATTTTAGTTATGATTAATGAGATGTTTGGTTATATTTCATATGGTATTTAATTAGTATGACTTATGTGCTTTTTAATTATGAATAAAAAAATATATGAAATTATGTAAATTTCTTTTTTTATTATGACATTAGTTTAATTATGATTCATGAGAGCTATTTGATTAGATCTCATGTGATATTGAATTTCAAAAAAATGACCATTGGCTGGGAGTAGGGTGGTCTAGCCAAGTCAGACCAATAGGGGGTGAATTTTCAAGCCAAACTGGTCAAGCTGTGGGTTGGGCTCATAGGTCAGACTAAGCTTCAAAACAAGCAATCCAAGCCTAGGCCCAAGGTCTCGAGCTGGGCTCAGGCCCTAGACTAGACGAACTTATGCGGACTGAGTTGCGGGTGAACTTTAGGTAAGCCACTAGTCAGTGGGCCAAATTCACGGCCCTAATGTCAATGGCTTTGTCCACGACAATGAGGTTTTGGACACTTCGACCGCTATCATCTATATTGCAAGTAACAAAACCCCAAATCTCGGTGGCAGAAGAGAGAATAAGAAAGATGTATTGTTGACATTTTCGATTGTAGAGACAAAGGTGGTGGCCTCGTATCTTATGTTTATTGTTGACAGACAATGAAAATCGGTAACTGAACAGATAGAAGGAGGTGATGCGCAGAAAGCATAGTCGACGACCGATCGTGACAAGTGTTGTTGGTTTCTTTAGTGGTTATTGTAAGCTAAAAATGTCACTTTGATTTATTTTTAACAAATCCATAAAAAAATTTCCGAATCAATGACTTTATAATAAAATTTTAACTTTCATGGAGTTACTAACATTTATAAACCCTATTTACAATCGATGACATGAGAATAATAGAAGAGGGAGGAGGGAAATTGAGACATCATGTTTAGTAAAAAAATGTCTTGTTCACTAGATTAACCTTTTGATATTTACAATCTAACATGTATTAACAGGAGAAGTTATTTAGTAGTTCGGGAACATTGCTTCACACTACACAAATTATGACATTTGTCATATTGTCACTTCATAAGAGACAAAAAGTGATGAGACTTACTATTTTAGTCAATAAAATGCTCGTTGGAGCACTCTTTGAATTTGTCCCTAAAGCAAACTATAATTTCTCGTATTCATAGAGTTAATTTTTAAAGTTATTGGATGTGTTAGCCAATTAGTATGGAGAGTTAATCTTTAAGATTATTGGATGTCTTCGCCAATTAAAGTTATTGGACGTGTTAACCAATTAGTATAGCAAGACGAATCAACCAAACTGCTAAATATAACATGGATCATATAGGACAAATTATATTGATAGTCCTTGTATTTTGATTATTGCGTCATTTTGACCTTTATAATTTCGATCAGCTTAATTTTGATCTTGAATTTATAATTTTATTTCAATTTAATTCAATTAATTATAATTTTTAACATTTTTAATGAAAAATAAACACACAAGTAGCATATATCATGTTTCTAAAGATAAATTTATAAATTTGCTCAATTTAATAAGTTAACCTCAACTAACTCAATAATAATTTTTGTCAAAAATACTAACGGTATTATCAACTGAACCAAATTGGCACAAAATTTAAAATTAAGAGTTAAAAGAACTTCCAGTATAATTTACCCTATAATATATCTATATTTCTTCTATCATAAATACATTTTATGTCAAAAAGGAAGAAAAAAAGCATCAAACAATTTTTGAATATAAACATATATTTTGTGTTGATAGAAATTAGTAGCATATTATAAATATTCTTTATTACATATTTATTCACCCATCAAGTTATGAATTTTGCATCCATCTCTGAATGAATATAACATATATGTAATTTCATAAATTTTTATATTGTAACATATCAAAATATAACATTTTTAGCAATACAACATACCAAAATATAAGTTGTAACATTCCGCAAATGACAACCACTGGCATCATCCACAATCTTGTGCCCAACTCTTGGGGGCAATGCCATAATTTACTGAAGTGACCCTATCTTGGAGAGACTAGCCAATAATAATTTTCTTTCAAAAGCAACAATTTCAACAAGATGAAAAATATAATTTCACGTTTCCATAAAATTCCCATTTTACCCTTGTCTTCTAATTAATTAGCAAGCAAGCACCTGACCAACATTTGTAGTATGGGGGGTGGGGAAGAAAGGGGCTCACTTTGCCATTTCCATTCCAATGGCAAACAAAAAATGAGAATGTTAAGAGAGAGATCCAATAAAGGACACCACAACAAGGTTCGTGTCCAAAACAAAATTTGTTGGACATTCACTCCGTACCTCCTCCCTAGTAAATTTTCATACATTTAAGTCCAATTCACCGATTGTTACACCAAAAAGACAGTACAATCACGAAATCTTTCAATCGCCCAACATGGCCAAACAGGTCAACATAATAAAGCATACTTGCCATATAAATACCAAAGGAAAATCAATAAATTACTCCCAAATGTACTCATCCTCTTGACCACTGAGAAGGGGGGCACTTGGCTGATCAAAATATCAAAAAAGCACGGTGAAGCTCCCATAAGTGGCAGATATTGACGCCCTTTATCTTTGATAACCACCAACTACAAATGACAAACATTCCTGTTAATGTCCGAGAGAGAGAGAGAGAGAGAGAGAGAGAGAGAGAGAGAGAGTGTATTACCTATTCATAATAAAGTTAATCATCCAGGTAATAATAGGATCCAGCAGATTTTTGCTCCCTGTCCTTAGTAGACTCCAATTTGTTGATTCTGGGCCGATAATTTGTTGGGTCCCGCCTAAACGTGATGTTAAGATGCTATATAAAATGCAACAGAATGCATTCAGTAGAAGATTAGTAATAAGAAAGATCTTTAAAAACACGAGCATAAAAAAATTAAACAAACAGTGGGCAGGGGAAATTTCTCCACAACGGAATATTTAAACAACAATAGATATATTACATATATTGCACTTTACTCTTAAATTTAGTTTCTTCCTATATATTGGAAAGAAAGAGAAACATCAAAAGAGTTAACGAGACTTACAGATAGGAAAAGATTCATGCCAGTCAATAGTGACTGTGGTGTGTTTGCAGTACAATCCACGGATGGTCTTCCCTCATATACAATGACCCTATCTGCCAGATAGGTTGCCATTATAAAATCATGCTCGACCACAAATGCAGTTTTTTTTGCATGCAGGATGAATCGCTTGATAACCTTTGAGGCAACAATACGCTGCTCAGAGTCAAGATATGCACTTGGTTCGTCTATCAGATAAATATCTGCAGGCTGCAATGAATACAACACATTACATGTCAAATAAGAAGATTAATATATTCCGTCAAAAAAGGAGTAAAAAAACTAGTAACACTAGGATTCCCAGGCATATGCTTTTTGAAGAATGTACTTGCATCAGAGTTTCAAGAAGCTAATAACAAATTTCGTTGTTGGTTATATACAAATAGCAGAGAACATGGTATAAGAATTCTACAACCAAACCATGCTCACAAAACATAAGGCATACAGTACCAGCATGCACAAATAATTGGAAAGTGCACGGAAGCCACAGATAATTGGACAAACAACAGAAACACAAATTTATGCCTTAGAAAGTGCAAAGAAGCCACAGATAACTGGACCTGCATGCACAAACCTACACATATAAAAGATGCGAGGGGCTTGTATTTTAGGGCTAAGAATCCGTTTTTGCTTTGGAAAAGAACAGATATGTGAAACAGGCGAACAAACAGGGAAAAAACAAAAGGCAAACAACACATAAATCCTAATGGGGCTGTACATCAAATCCTAAACATTCAAACAGAAACGATACTAAACCATGCAAAAATCAAGAAATGATCAAACAACAATTCATCTAGTTTAGCTCAACTCCTTTATTTGAGAGTGATCACAGAAATGGCAAAATTAGAAAGCATCCACATGAAATTTATATCTCTCATTCGTATGAGAAGCTTGAATTATTTCTTTACTAACAAACGTGAGCATCATCTTCTTTGAACATCATATAAAATTAAAAGATGCAAATGTCTAAATTGGACACATATCCCACACCCTTAATTATTATTATTATTATTTTTCCCCAGACCCTTAATTATGAGACACATACAAGCAACCCCTGTACACCTAGAGGAAGTAGAAAAGCCCATATAGCACATGTATACACATAGACACTACCCTCGCTTCATTATGAGTTTTTTTTTTTTTTTTGATAAATAATAAAACTTTATTGAAAAAGCATCAAGATGATGCAAAGAACACAAGGAAACCAAAAAGAAAAAACTAAACATGCCTAACCAATTACATCATCCAAAAAATCTAGGAAAGCAAACAAATCCGGATCTACTCTACTCTCCAACCAACTATACATAGTAACTAAAAGCCGATTCTCCAGCCACGACACAGAATGATAAATCTCTTGAAAAGTTCGCCTATTCCGCTCCAACCATATACCAACTTAATATTTTAGAAGCACAAATCACTTATGCTCATAGCTGCATGGAAATCCCTAGATTAATCAACACACCCAAAAACACAAGAAAAATGATGTCCCAAGGTGATGGTTGTCATTGATCACGTGTTGGTCTCAAATTGGAACCAATCACAGCCAACTACCTCAGTCAGTCTTCAGCTTTGGTCAACTCGGGCAGCAATGTCTTAAATGCATAAATCATTATAAGTGCAACAAAACTATTGCAGACACCCATCTAATCTTCTATACAGTGGATAGCTATTTTGTTGTTCAGAAGGTGTGGACAGAGAGTTACCCTTATTATCATCAATGTGATTTACTTATGTTTATCTGTTGTGTTGGCTTATTTCCTCTTTTGGTTTAGCTTCTTATGGTCCATCTGTATCTCTTAACATATTTTTTTCCTTTTAATTTGAATTTCTGGTCTCCATAACATATTTTTTTCCTTTTAAAAAGGATAGCCAAACCATAGATTGGAAATTGAAATTAAACAAATTGACAAATTCACTATTCCATATTCTGATCTCCACTAGTCCTTGTATTTCCCATTACCACCCCAACCTCCATCCAATGGCCATGAAGAGCTCCACTGCCTCCTCAAAGCCGTAGACTACCAACTAATATAATGTTCAATCATCAGTACCACCAGCTCAAGGGCAAACTAAACTTGCTCCATGCAAAAGAAAACACTATACCGTTTATAACATCCCACATGCCACCACTTTCCCAATCATTTTCTCAATTAATCATGAAACAAAAAAATATGAGTACCATAAGAGCACGGAACCTATCAAAACATACAAGCAGGTTACAAGGAAGTTCACAGAAAAAGCACGGGCATTTTTCGTTGGCCTAAATCATTTTAGGGTTGTCACTGCCTTTCTATATGCAATAATAGCCAACATATGATTAGCGTGGAAATAATATCATACGGCAATCAGGTACAATAAAAACAAATAATGAATTAATGCAGCAAAAAGTATTTTAACTAATAAAGAATATAATCATGTGCAAAACATAGAGTCCAGAATTGAAGAGGACAGGAGGAAATAATATCTACTTATCCCCTCAGAAGCATAAACAACCCTGGAAATATAAGAATTGAGACAAACAAATTCAACCAATAAAAAATTTAAGCGATGGACAAACACCAAGACATAGGGGGGTCATCCACTAAGCAATACAAGTACATTCAACAACTAAGGCCTCATTTGGGAATAGGCTAATTTAGTAACTTTTTGGCTATTTGGCTAAAATATGAGCTAAAAAAAACTAGTATGTTTGGGATGACTTGTTGGCTTTTTACGAAAAGGTGTGCAAAAAGTAGAGAAAAAAGAGAATCTTTAACTTTTTGATATGGGTTGTTGGCTTTTGGCTTTTTTAATAACTTTTTGACTTTTTGGCTAAACCGACCTGTTGCCAAACAAGGCCTTCCAATTGTAGGGTTTGATACTAACCAAAGAGATGGTGGTCCAACAAATCAAACAGTTCAATATATCAACATATATCTATCCCCGTATACATATGTACAGATAAGCAGATAAAACATAATGACACAAAACTATATACGGTGAAGCACACTACCATGAAAAATATTTACCTTTCCAAGGCATAGACATAACGCAACCCTTTGCAACTCCCCTCCAGAAAGATTCACAACTTCTTGATCCATTAATTGTTCAATCTGAAGAGGCTTCATCACGTCTGACACAAACTGGGGATGCATATAGGAATCACGTATTTTCTGATGCAGCAAGTTCCTGACTTGATATTGAAACTTTGGACTGATCTTCTGAGGCTTGTAAGAAACATTAAATTCCGGTATCTCCACATCAGAACCTTCTACGGTATCAGGTTTCAATAAACCAGCCTGCAATTTTTACCACTAAGATAACTCATCCATGACACATATCTACTAAAACAGATACGAATTCAACATAAAAACGAAGTAACAAAAAAAATATTTACCAGCATGCGGATGAATGTTGTCTTCCCTGTACCATTCTCACCCAGCATTACAACAATTTGGGAATCAGTAAATTCACCCTCCAGCACACTAAGCTTGAAATTTCCCTGAGTTTTAGACATGGTTGGGTACTTATAACGTGCATATGTTTCAATCTCCTCAGCACTTTCCTGTGGAGTCTCAGCAACCTGTGGGAAACAAAAACATAGTAAACACTCTGCTGCTTTGTAAGGGACACTGCACGAACGTGAGTATGACCAATTTACCTTGAAGGTAAGAGATTCATCCCGAAAACGTAGATTTTCTGTGGGGACAAATCCAGCCAAAAATATATTGATTCCTTCTCTAACAGAGAAGGGAAGGGTAACAACTCCATATGCACCAGGCTTCCCATATAGACAGCAAATGAAGTCTGATAAGTAATCTAGGACGCTAAGGTCATGCTCCACGACAATCACGTAACTGAAATACGAAGTGTCAACAATTGAATTTTTGTCTTTTAGGCCTCAAATACAAGCAAAAAAAAAAATGGAAGGCTGAGAACAAACAGAGATTGGAGTCAAAATAAACCTATTAGGCCTGAGCAGAGATCGAACAACTTGGGCAGCTTTAAGTCTCTGTTTTACATCAAGATAACTTGAGGGTTCATCAAACATATATATCTCTGCATTCTGTATAGCAACAACAGCGATAGCAAATCTCTGAAGCTCTCCCCCAGATAGATCCCCTACATTGCGATCCAAAACCTGATTCAGCTCAAGATCAGCACAAAGTACTGATTTCATGTCTCTTTCATCTTTCTGTTCGAGCACTTGCCCAACATTGCCTTGCACTGCTTTTGGAATGTGATCAACATATTGGGGCTTGATGATGGCCTACGAAACAAAACTTTAAATCATAAATAGGATGCTTAACAAAATAAAACGCTAAGGAGCAAGGACACAATATCATAAATAGGATGCTTAATAAAATAAAACCCTACAAAACACAGATACAGACAGTAAACACAATTAAGACACGACACTGACGCTGACACAGTAATTTTCAAAAACAAAAAATCAAGGCACAACAACAGGTCACGAACACAAACAAATAAATATATATACATAAAAATAATGCATTTATTCATTTTTACATTATGAATGCATTTATATTTTATCAAACCAAAATAATAAGAAATCATTTTCCATCTTCTGCATATTGCAAAATAAGCATGATCCTAATATCTATTTAGAAAGCTCTACTCAAAACAAATTGGAAGTTTTGGAATTAGACCTTTAGAATTCTAAAATTAAAAAGTTTAAAGGAGGGATTAATAGGTATAAATCCACATTCTTTTTACTTCATCATTGAATCCCAATCTATTTTCTTAAAACAAATCCTAATGTGTTTTGAGCAATGGATGTGTCCCCCTCAAATATCTGAAGCATGTCCATTTTGAAAAAAATTAAAACAAATTAGGACAAGTGTCCTACACATGCTGAGACTGTCCAAGAGTGTCGATGTTTGACACGGATACTGCGCCTTCGTACAGGTGTCCATGCTTCATAAAATTGAAATCATTTAAGCAAATACAATTAGTTACTCCATAGTCTAAATGTATGAACAATACATTAAATACAACAAGAGTGCCGAAGACCTAATAAGCAGCATAAAAATGTTTTTAGTCTGCTATGCCCTAACAGAATCCTAAAATCAACTGTTTTGCTCAAGTTCAATATTTTTGCAGTTTAGGAAGTATGGTGATCTCATGTTGTGCTGGTAGAGGGGTATATAGGAGGGAAGCCCAACTATCTTATGAAAGTAGCGTTTGGAGCAAATCTAAGGTTTTAAAGCAGTGGATCCAACCCAAGTGTCCGTGTGACAAGTTGCTGCAATCAATATCCAATTGGCACTAAAACTTGGCATCAGATCATAAATTGTCAAATGTAAAAATGATATATGAAAAATAGAAACAAAGGTATGAAACAAAATACTTGTGTACAATATTATTAGCAGAGAAATAAAATAAATTGTTAAGTTTCTCAATTTTTTACTTGTGTACAATATGACCCCAATGTTAATCATATTCCATACAAATTGCTATATATAAACTGTTGTATACATTTTGATACCATACATAAAACACTACTGTTAAATACACCGTGATAAACTTTAAAAAAATGAGCAATAACCTAATCTCACATTGTCATTTGACATTTTCCTACTGAGCCAACTTAAGTCGTAGATCATTGCTTCAAAGAAAAAAGCTTTAACTAATAATTTTTACAATAGAACAGCTTTCGCATAATGGAGTTACAAAGGAAATTTTTTCTGTTCTTTAAAGAAATTTATCATCATCTTTTTTAATTTGCTTTTTCTTTCCATTTGTTTTTCAGTTTTGTGTTGTGGGAAGCAATCAAGTCAAGTAACACCACAAATTATGTATTCTCAATACAAAATCAATGAACATCCACCATTCTACAACACCACACAAATATCTGTAAACCTGGAGACTGCTAACAAAAGACAGACTTTTACTATGTTTAGAAAATGGATTATTGATGCAAGTGAACATGACTGGTACCAAAACGTTTTTTGTGATATAACTAACTTTACAGGCAAAAGGCTTGATTACGTTTAATCAATTAACCCAAATGTCCACTTAGACAATACCTTAAATTCCAAACCAATCAAGATACTATAACTCCATCAAACAAGTAATAAATTAGAAAAAGGCACACACATGATAAAACACATTCTAAATTAGATGGCACCTTCAAATTATCTTCCAAAATACGGGTGAAATAATTCTGTAGTTCAGATCCGCGGAAATATGCCAAGATTTCTTGCCAATCCGGAGGGTTCTGCAAAACAAAGCACATAAATAAGTAAACAACATAACCCATGTATGCATAAACAACAATTAGCGAAATATAACCCAAGGATTACATTGAAACGGCCCAAATTAGGTTTCAATTTCCCAGCCAAGACTTTAAGGGCAGTCGACTTCCCAATGCCATTTGTTCCAACCAAACCAAGAACTTGCCCCGGCCTCGGTACTGGTAACCTGTGATAGAAATTTTAGACTAAAACTAAATCAACAAGAAACCACAACCCTAGAGAAACAGCAGTCAGAACAAACCTGTGCAATTTAAAGGTATTGGGGCCATATCGGTGGGTCGTATCTTTATCCAAATCTTTTGGTAGATTGATAATTTGAATTGCTTCAAATGGGCATTTCTGCATCACAAGAAAACACAATAGCAAGATAGGCACATCATGTAATTTCACTGGTAAATTACAGAATGTACACCAGAAATGCATGTTGTAGTTCACAAACCTTAACACAGATACCGCAACCAATGCACAGCTCCTCAGAGATGAAAGCAATTTTAGATGCAGGAGTGACCTCAATGCACAGTTTACCTGCAAATACATGTGAACTATGGGTAAAACAAACATATGTTCATACTTGTCAAGAGAGAAATATATATATATATATATAGAGAGAGAGAGAGAGAGAGAGAGAATTCCAGCAAGTGATTATAGAACCAAAGAAGTGCAACGACACCAAATGCACCCACCAACCGGAAAACATTATGCAGCACATATACAAGTGCAAGGACACCAAATAAGAGTGAAATAATTTTGTAGCTTAGAAGACACCAAATGCATCAAATGCACCCACTTCCTGTGATTTGATATCCACATGTTTTACATGAACCACGTATATGTATGTGTACTCAACTCAATAAGCCTTCATCCCAATGACATGGATCCACTACATATGTGAATGTACACATTCGAAAATTACAAACCTACTTCTGCATTCCATAATTATAGTAATCTTTATTTTAAAAATAAATTTATAATGAACATGAGGTGTCATTCATTTACATATTAGCATCTTTTCTTTACAGAAAACCTTAAAGATGTTTATGTTTTTTTTTGTGTAAAAATGAACACAAAAAACATATTTAATACACATGTCACACGTCCTTCATAAAGAAGTGAGGGTGTGGCCAAAGATGATTGCCGGCGGAAGGAGGTGGCTAGAGGTGATTGTCAATGGCTGGATACAGCAGGAGGTGATTGGCGACAGCCAAAGATGGTGACCAAGGGTGATTGTCGACAAGAGGTGATGGCCAAAGGTGGGAAAAGAGGAAGGAATGAAAACTTACGAGCTGTTTGGTGCAGATTCTGCTTATAGCTTACAAGGCAAAACTAGCTTAAATAAATTGATTATCTCGAAGCTGGGAAAATTGGTGCTTCTAACTTCTACTTTCTAATTATCAACTTTAATCCTGAGGAAAGTAGCACGAAACAAGCCTTTATTTTCAAAACAAGTGAAAATAACTTTTTTTGTTGCAAGAAATTATAAATTTGATAAATTGTTTACAATTTTTTAGAAATGAAAATAACACCCTAAACAAGTTTTTGTTTACAAAGTAGCACCAAACAGGCCTTTCTTTTCAAAAAAAGTTACAACTTCTTTTTTTGTTGCAAGAAATTAATAAATTTGATAAATTGTTTACAATTTTTTAGAAAAAGTTATACTAGGGACCCAAAATAAATTACCAAACAAATTACCAAACCTCTTTGTGTGGGTCCCACACCCATGTGAGAGGTTTGGTAATTTACTTTGGATCCATAGCATTTTCCTTTTAGAAATTAAAATAACACTTTAAACAAGTTTTTGTTTACAATTTTCAATTTTGTTTATGAACATTAACCCCCCAAAAAAGTAATATAAGTGTTTAAAAAAAAAATGATAAGTGCCTTTATTTTTATTTGCTTTGTATTTAGAAGGGTAATTTAGAAAAAGAGCAATTTTGTTTCTCGCCAAATCTCACTAGTTTTGGTGGGAAGCAAATAGTGAGATTTTTCTTTCTCAACATTTCTCTTACTTTCTCTTTCACTCTATTTCTTTTATTTTCTCATCGAATCCCACAATCCAATTGGAGTGCAGATGACCCTCAGCACCCTCTTACTTCTGCTTCGGTTAGTTATGCGGGATTTCATTGCTATTAAGCAAAGTAGTGATGATATGTAGAGGGTGCCATGTACACTCTCTCTCTCTCTCTCCATAAAGACTAAAGTTTGCTATACACAATTATACAAAATCACGGACGTTAGCCGATTAGATGCTAAATTGAGTCGCAAAATAACCATTGACATTAACAGACACGGCTAAACAATCAAAATCAATGAATCAATAACAACTTGATAAAAAAATAAAAATAAAAAAACCCATCAAAGCCATCTATTCAAATAGCAATTTAACAATCATACAAATCAAATTCTTATTAGATTACCAGTTTTGACAACAGGACAGCTCTTTTTGCATTCCTGGCGGCACTTTTTGGGCTTGCACCGATCGGAGCTGACGATGGCAATACGAGTCAATCGATCCCCCATCTCTCTCTGCTACTACAATCTATATGCGTATGTATAAACGAATCGAAAACGAAGAGAAGATTGAATCGAAGATTGAGAAACCCTAAAAGCTTCAAACAAACAAAGATCAGTAACTACGCCGCCTAGGAAGGCGTTAGGGTTTTTTTTTACCTTTGGGGGGCATTTCCCTAAATAAGCCAAAATAGTGAGGGAATTCCCAAACTAAGTCTATTTTTCAAAGAATTCCGAAAATAGGCTAACTCGCGGTTCACAATCGCGAGTTCAACATTTTTTCACCATTCTCGCGCAAAAGTTGACAAATCTTAAATTCGCTGTTACGAAAAGCGAGTTTGATTAAGAACTCGCGGTTACAAAACGCGAGTTTAATTAAATTTTTTTTCTTTTGAACTCGCTCTTATAAAACACGATTTTGTCAAAAAAATTTTTATTCTGAACTCGCTATTATAAATCACGATTTTACCTAAAAAAATTTTCTTCTGAACTCGCTATTTCAAACCACGATTCTTTAAAAAAAAAATTCATTCTGAACTCGTGGTTATGAACCACGAGTTCAACCAAGCACACACAAACCTGTTTTTGAAAACATTGTCACCCTCTCTCTCTCTCTCTCTCTCTGACAACTCTATACACACACACACATCACTCACACTCACCACCTCACTCACACTCAACATATATATATATATATTAATATATATTTGTAATTTAATATATACATATATATATAAATTTTATTCCATAAAATTGAAATCAATATTAAATATACATAATAATAATTTATAATAGTAAATAATAATCAACTATGTAAAATGATTATTTTAATTCTTAATTTTTTTATTTTGCTGTTTAGGGATAAAATTTATTTTTATTTTATTTTAGGGTTTAATTCTTAAAATTTATTTATTTTTATTTTAGGGTTTAGGATTTATAAAAAAATAAATTTTAAGAATTAAATTATAAATTCTAAACCCTAAAAAATAAATTTGGTTTGAATAAAATGTTCAAAAAAATTTTAAAACATAAACTAAAAAATATGTTTGTTCAAGCCTAAAATATTTGTATTTGTATTTATTATTTATGACAATGGGATCACACATATTATAATTGAAAAAAAATTAATTAAAAAAATAATTGAAAAAAATTTAATTGGAAAAAACGTGATTTGTAAAAATTATTCAAACCAAATTTATTTTTTAGGGTTTAGAATTTATAATTTAATTCTTAAAATTTATTTTTTTATAAATCCTAAACCCTAAAATAAAAATAAATAAATTTTAAGAATTAAACCCTAAAATAAAATAAAAATAAATTTTATCCCTAAACAGCAAAATAAAAAAATTAAGAATTAAAATAATCATTTTATATAGTTGATTATTATTTACTATTATAAATTATTATTATGTATATTTAATATTGATTTCAATTTTATGGAATAAAATTTATATATATATGTATATATTAAATTACAAATATATATTAATATATATATATATGTTGAGTGTGAGTGAGGTGGTGAGTGTGAGTGATGTGTGTGTGTGTATAGAGTTGTCAGAGAGAGAGAGAGAGAGAGGGGGTGACAATGTTTTCAAAAACAGGTTTGTGTGTGCTTGGTTGAACTCGTGGTTCATAACCACGAGTTCAGAATGAATTTTTTTTTTAAAGAATCGTGGTTTGAAATAGCGAGTTCAGAAGAAAATTTTTTTAGGTAAAATCGTGATTTATAACAGCGAGTTCAGAATAAAATTTTTTTTGACAAAATCGTGTTTTATAAGAGCGAGTTCAAAAGAAAAAAAATTTAATTAAACTCGCGTTTTGTAACCGCGAGTTCTTAATCAAACTCGCTTTTCGTAACAGCGAATTTAAGATTTGTCAACTTTTGCGCGAGAATGGTGAAAAAATGTTGAACTCGCGATTGTGAACCGCGAGTTAGCCTATTTTGGGAATTCTTTGAAAAATAGGCTTAGTTTGAGAATTTCCTCACTATTTTGGCTTATTTAGGGAAATGCCCCTATTTTTGGGGTTCTTTTCCTTCTCGTTTTTGGTTTTATCACTTTGCTTTCTGTATTACTATTTCAGCTCTCAACTTTGGTCCCCATTTTTTATTTTTTTATTTTAGAGTTGTGAGAATCGTCGTCGACTACACGTGGATGACACGAATTAGAAAAAGTAAATTGCACTGACACCCTTGTAATCTTTTTAAATTATATATATTTTTTATTTTTTTAGAACAAATTACACTAACCGTCCTTGTATTTTAAGACTTACGTCATTTTGGTCCCTACTTTTTCAATTGTGATACATTTGATATTGAATTTTGAATCTAATTTCAAATAAAGACAATTGAAGATACTGTTGATCCATTTTAACGACAAAGTCGTCAATTTGATAAAATATAAACTAGTTTCACAAAAATAAATGTCAAAAAATCATTTTTTAATTTTTAAAAATTATTTCTACTCATCAAAGATAAAATTATATAAAATGATAAATCTTTTACATTTTTATCTTTTTATTTTTTACCAAATTAATTTTTAATATATGTTTTACAAATATATGAAAAATCGAAAAAATCAACCAAACTGGCTGAATCCAACCAAACTGGCTATATTTGGTCCATTTTTTTAGTATGAATTGGTTTGTTCGGTTTTTAAAATTAATTTTTTTCAATTTTCGATTTGGTACTAGTTTAGGCACCTTGTGTACCAAATTAAATCGAAACCGACCGAAAGTTTCACATATCAAACATAATATATATTAAATATATAATGAAGTTGGTTGAGTACAAAGTTTAATTGATTCACTTAATTGTTTATTTTTTCTTAAATATTTCAAGTTTAACAATAGATATTGACAATGTGATAAGTTGCTAGTTTGCCACTCATATGTGCTTGGGTCAAGTTTTACTACTATTTTGCCTATATAACTATATTAGTTGTTTATGTCATTTTCAATTTTTTATTTTAATTCTACTGGATAGACTTGTGATTTAAATTTATGGGATCATGGTTTTAAACTTTAATTTTGCATTGGTGTCAAGACTTTGGTTTTCATATTATATTTTGTTTCTAATTCTATTTCAGTAAAAGCTTAAACACTTTTTGTTAGTATTTTTGTGAAATGGTTGGATTGGATATTAAAGTAATGTATAAATGGCTAATTCAATATTTTTATATAAATTTAAGAAGTAACTTAAATTTGAAATGTCGTAAATCAAAAATCGCATCGAGTTGAGCCATTCAAATTGGTGTGGTTTAGTGAAAAATTAGGTTTGTTTCGGTTCTCAATATAATAGAGCCGACATTATCGGTTTAGTGTAAAATTTCACCTAAACACCGACCGTCTCAAACCGATTACATCGCCAATGTGTTTGAATGATGATCATGTAAGGGGTGGTTATTTTTATTGATATTTTTGGATAGTTATCATGTAATATATGGTTATATTTGTGATTAACAGATATTTTTGGATGGTTATCATGTAATGGATGGTTATTAGGTTTTTAATGTATAATATATGAAATGTTTTTAGTTTTAAATATTTTGATTTAATAGGTTGATTTAATAATGACATCAAAGTTGTCATCATATTTGACTTTTGAAAATATATAAACTAATTTAATGAAAATAAATATAAAAAAATTATTTCTACCATCTCTAAGGATAAAGTTATATAAAAATGATATGTTTTTAATTTTTTTTCTCACCAATTTAATTTTTAGTTTCTTATAAAAAAAAATTAAAATTAGATTCTGAAAACCAAACCAAACATATTTTTATAACCAAGAAAGTTTCAACATTATTCATTAAAAAAAAATCATTACATTTAAAATGACATACAAGTTAACCATTACAATATAAGATATATGTTGATTTTGCTATTGAAATTGACCATTTACAAATAAAATATTTTTTATTGTTGTTGTTTGGAACAAAATTCAAAATTCATGATCAAATATATCACAATTGAAAAGATAGGGACCAAAGTGATACAAGCTTTAAACTACAGGGAATGTTAGTGTAATTCACCCTTGTTTTTATTCTTTTAAAATATCATTCATCTCCCTTATTTTGAAGAAATTACAAAAAAAATATTAATCACCTTATTTTGAGTTTTCAAATATACTTTTCTGACTTCTTAATTCGTATATATTTGTTTTTTTAATGATTTTTTTAATATTTTGATCAATTTTAAAAAAAAAAAAATTTAGACCCACTTAATTTACCTAAAAAGTAAAAAAAAAAATTATACAAAAATTTAAAAAAATTAATTGAATACAACAAAATCTGAAAATGTATTGAATTTTCATAACTTTTTTTGGTATTTTTTTATTTGGTGAATTTTTTAAAGTTTTTTTTTTTCATAAACATTATACTTTTTAAGTATATTTAGATTAGGTGTGTATAAAAATTACCAAAAAATTTGTCTAAAATATTAAAAAAAATCACTAAAAACAAAAAATAAAAAAATATGAAAAATAAAAAAACTCAATTTTCTAAAAAGTTTAATCAATTTTCTGTAACCAAACACAGTGAATAATCTTAGAATTATAATTTTGCCCTTGTTAATGACTCTGGCTTTGTGATAATTTATTTTGCTCATTTACTTCAAACAGCTCTGTTGTCTGATTCTCTGTTTGTCTCATTACTTTCCTACATACTTGGCCCCAAATACCAGCATGATTTTATTAATCTAATCTTTCTTTTTTCTCTCAATAACTACAATTGTTTACCACCAATATATCATCGCAACCATTTTTTTATTTTTTCTTGTTTTGCTCATGATCAACACAACTATAATCTATAGTGACCAAATAATAGATTTGCGACAGTAGTAAAAATCTCGAGGAAATAAGATCTGCAACAATGATCGAATATAATGTATATCTTAGACTTCTCTATCTTTCTATAGTATTATTCTCTAACCCAAAACCTCTCTACCATTACTAACAACTACGATTGACTTGTCGTCATTGCAACAACACAAATAGTCAACATAGCTTTTATTCACTATATTTAGTAACCAAGAATAAAATGATAGTAGGATGATCGTGATGGAGGTCGAGGTCATTGTATAAATAGTGAATGGGGACTAAATATTGGAGCTGCACCAATCTCAATTGAATTAGTTAATTTTGATTTTGTTGGTTGAAAAGAACTAGTAAATAGTGCTAATAAATGAATGGAAATATAGTATACAATAGTGATGAATGCAATATTTTGTTTTGGTGGTCTCTTATTTCCCATGTACGGTGTGCGCGGGCACGCACACGCATATATATATATGTAGGATAATTTACCAATAAATCCTACTTCACAAACTGTTATACCAATTAGTCCCACTTTTATTCTTTTGTTTCGTTTAGTCTTGCTGGTAGGGAGATTTGGTACTTTGTGATTTTATTTTCTATTTTTGGTTTCACTATATGGACGTTTGTGCCCTTTGGGTAATTGAGAAGTTTTTGTGGGACCATTTCTTGTTTTGGAAACATTGCAGATTTGGTTTTGGCTAATTTGAATGATACATTCAAATATATTTCAACATTGGCAGTTAGGGTTTTGTGAATTTGAATGTGGTGTTTTTGGTGACGGCTGTGTGACACACTATCAGAGTTTGGGATATCTACTGTCAGCACGCTATTCTTTTCCTGGTATGCTTACTTTTCTGGGTTCGTTTACCTTTGATATGGATTGTAGTCGTTTACCTTCTTTTCTGTGTGTTTTTTCTATTTCACGTATTTGTGGGTTTGAGTGTGTTGGCGAGACATGGTTTTGATGGTGTGTGATGTGTGGGTTGTGGGTGGTACATTGTTGTTAGTGGTCCTATTGTTTTATAATTTTTTTGTGGTGTTAACCCGATCAGACAAGTGTTACAGTTTGCCGATGGAATGTGTTGTCTGTGGAGAACATAGGGGCATGTGTTTGTGTGGGGGGGGGGGGGGGAGGACATGGTTTTGATAGTGTGTGTTGTGCAGGCTGTGGATGGTACATTGTTGTTGGTGGTCCTATTTTTTTTATATATTTTTTAGTGGTGTTAGACCGATCAGACAAGTGTTACGGTTTGTCGATGTAATGTGTTGTTTGTGGGAAACAGAGGGGCATGCGTTTGTGTGTGGGTGGGGGAGGAGGGTGTGGTGCTTTGCCAGTGTGTATGTAATTCTAGGTTGTCCCTGTTCGTTGTTTTTTTCCCTTTTTTTTTTTGTTTGGCCCTCATGATTAATATTCGTATGTAGTTGTTTGAGAGTAAGAGACGGGAATGCGTGTGTGTGGGCGGGCTTATGGTGCATTGTTAGTGTGTATGTAATTTTTTGTTGTCCCCGTTCGTTGTGTTTTTTCCTTTTTTGTTTTGTTTGCCCATCATGAATCATATGTTAACATTCGCAAGGGGATAGACAATCAAATTATGCTAATATGTTGTTACGACAATATGAATGTTGTTATTAATTTGCAAGTTCCGTTTCGATTTGACGGCGTGGTCAGTCGTGCGTGCAAAAAGTTTGATGGGTTGACACCTGCCGATATGTGTTTCTTCTTCAAGATGCCCGGTTATAATAATTTCATCTTACATGATGATGTTGATGTAGAGAACATGGTATGTCTTGCACGGTCTTTTCGATTACAATGCATTGATGTATTAATTGAAGTACAAGATGCACCCGACAGTGACAATGCTAATAGCCAATTATAGACAGCTCATTGTCACCCGACAAGGGTGTTTGACGAGTTGGACATGGATGACGAAGATGATTTATTGGCAAAATTATGCCCTCATGTTGACAAGGTGTCTTTGTCTGATCAATGGGCTAACGAGATTCAACGTATTGGCCAAAGTTTTGAAGGTGGAGTAGATGAATTCCGAAGTGTTCTTCACAAGTATGCGGTCGAATGTGGCTTCCGTTTTAAATATGCCAAAAACGATTTTGTGCGGATCACGGCTGTATACATGATAAGAGAATCGAAGGAATGCATGTAGTCGTTACACGCACGTGTTTTGCATGCCAACGAAATTTTTCTACCTTTGCAAGTGGAATAAGGAGCACATTTGTGGCGTTGCTATTCGGACCCCGAAAAACCCTAGGGCTGGTTCAGATTTGGTGTCCGACGTTATTTCTGATCGGATGCGTGATAAGCCACTCATACGCCCCACCGATGTTGTGTACGTCTTGAAAAAAGATTACGAATTAGAGGTTAGCTATCGGGTTGCATGGTTAGGTGTTGAAAAAGCTCGGGGAGATATGTTTGGTGCACACTCTATTTCATTCGACCAATTACGGTGGTACAGTTCTGTTGTCATGGAAAACAACCCTGGAAGTTACACTAATATTGAGTATGATGACATAATAACCGTTTCATAAGGTATTTCATATCATTCAAAACATGTATTAATGGGTTCAATCATTGCTTGTATTGATGGGTTCAATCATTGCCGGCCATTGCTATTCTTGGACGGGACTTTTCTGAAAGGAAAATTCAAGGGGCACTTACAGGCCACTACTGCCAGAGATGGCAACCAAGGTATTATTATAATGTTGACACAAAACATTTTCGTTGTCCAATAATAATTTCATTATTGATTGCAAGGACAATGTTTTAGTGTCCATTGCCTCACACACATAATATTTGTGCTCACACATACAGCACCCACTTGCAGGTCTCTTTCCTTGAGCCATTGTAATTGTTGATTCAAAAAACAACAACCACTTGCAGGTCTCTTTCCTTTAGCCATTGTAATTGTTGATTCAGAAAACACCACAAACTGGGCCTGGTTTTTGGGACACCTCGCAAATGTGGTCAACAATCACAGGACCCTTACGTTCGTCTCTGACCGACATACAAGCTTATTGGAATCAATATCCATCACATTCCCCACAGCCCATTATGCATTTTGATTATAACAACGTAACTTGCAACATAAGTTGCGATATATCAACACTTCATATAGAGCTGTAATGTTGACTAAATTCCGTGCTTGTGCTTATGCACCGATTGTGGCTTCATTTACTCAATGCGTCGAAGAGTTTACCAAATGTGGACGGAAGGTTGTCCCTGTGTTCTTAAAAGACTTACCCCCTCACTACTGGGCTAATGCTTACTTCTGGTATGTAATTCACTATTTACTTTTTCATTCCAATTACCTTCCTTGTCACATTTGATTGCGTGTCACATTTGCTTGTCATTTATCTATGTTCTCACACATATCATATTCCTCCAAAACCAGCGGTTCACGTTATGGCGAGATAAGTTCTAACATCGTTGAGTCATTTAACTCGTGGATACGGGAAGCACGCCACCTACCAATAACTCAATTAGTTGACAATATTCGAGCAAAGATTATGCGTCAGGTGGCGAAGCGGCGACTTAAGGCATGTATGAGAGGGTTCAAGAACGTCGTTGGAAAATTCAAAGATCTTTGAAGATCTTTAAAGAAAAATTCAAATTCTCTAGAAAATTATGAGAGGCTTTGATTCTTCAACAGTCACAACTAAGATCACAATAGCAAAGAGATGATGGAGATAAGAGATTGGATGAAGAATAAAGCAAAATAGTTAAAGTGAGAATAATGGCAAGACTCTCCCATGGATCTCCCACTTTCACTCTCAAGGTTAATAATGGAGAAGGGAAATTAGTTATTTTCCCAAGAGTTGTCTCTTCAAAATCCATATAGAGAAGGGAAATTAGTTCTTTCCCAAGAGTTGTCTCTCCAAAATCCATCACTTATAAAGCTATGGATGGGTGCTATTTATAGGCACCTCATGATGTAGGATGGAGCCCATGTGCAAGGCATATGAGGAATATTCTCTTTAACCACCTTGTCCGAGGAAGTGACCTCTCCGAGGATGAGGAAAACCCTCGAGGAATAGATCAACCTCTTGGCGAACCATTCTTCTTAGCCACACCTAACCAATGATCCCCAATCATCCCAAAGGGTCAAGGGTAGTCCCAGAAGGCGTCCTGCCGCAGAAGGGTCAAGGGTAGTTCAAAAGAACATACTGCCGCGAATATTGCCGAGTCTCAGGGACCCCCTAGATCGTGCCACCTTGACCCGGGTATAGGCTAGTTTAACCGAAGAGTGAATTTATCTCCACTCACCGTTCTCGGGATCAAGTCCTTTGTTCGAACTCCATTACGCCCATGGTTCTAGTACGTAGATCCCAGAAAGCTTCGAGTCCACAAGTGTTCTGCGATTCATTAATGGAGCGGCTTCTAGATTGCGTCTGAATCCGTTCAAAGCCACATACTTCAGATCTTTAGGTTCGTGGATCCGAACCCTTTCGAGTTCGGGCCCGAGTAAGTCTCTAAGTTCGTTAATCTGAACCCTTTCGAGGCTTAGAGCGATTCGGCCCATTTGATGGTGATAAATCCAGGCCCACCAATCTTGGATTTGCGATAAATTCGGGCCCACCAACCTTGGATTAGTGGGCTTGATTAATTTAGTGGGTTTAAATTAGCTCATCTTATAAGGAACAAGCGTGGCCCTATGTTATTTGCCCAAAAATGGAAGCTCAATTGGTCAAAACGTACAATACAGGCAGATCATAGCTTGTAAGCCAATCTAACGACACTGTCTTTGAGGTCCACTCTTTCCCATCCGTCATGGTTGACGTTGACAGACGTACATGTTCCTGTTTCAAGTGGCAAATCAATGGATTCCCATGTGCTCACGCAGTTGTCGCAATCCGGAATAACGGACTCGACCTGTACGAATTAGTTGCTCAATTTTACCATGTGGCTGCTTACTGAAATTCATACCAACAAAACAGACAACCCATTCCAACTGTTGAGAAACCACCATTCAACGCTGACGATTTTGTCATACAACCACCGTCGGTCAAACGACTACTAGGCCGACCCAAGACAAAAAGGCTTCGATGCGGCCGCTGTCAACGCATGGGTAACCACAACCGAAACGGTGTTCTCCTTAGCTGTTTTAGATGTGCCTCCCTCAAATTTGTTGAGCTAACAAGTTTGACTATCCCAGTAACATTTGACTGGTAGTTGATCCTTGTATGTGTCTACCGATGTTAGTATTCCGTACACTTATTGACATTACGTCCCACTGCATTGTACACGACTTTTGTTTGTTTAAATAGGATGCGACCCTCCATTTTCACTCCCAGACTGTTTGCCTTTGACCCAGATGCTTCTACGGCCTGTCGCTTTTCACATGACCGAGTCTACGGACTACGTACCTTACTGCAATCTGCAAAACCACACACAACCCATTTCAAAAAACCATAAGACACACAACAATACCACCCAACAACAAACTGCCCCACATTAAAACAACCCCCATACGTGGCCATACCATGCACACATATCCCCAACCCATTGTTTCCCACCAAAATTGGAAAATAGCAACTACATGTGCCCTCCACCCTTTTTTAACCCATTCACGCAACAACATTCACCACCCAACCTCCGTTACACAACAACCCGTCCAGCTCATCTGTCAACCAAGTCCCTTCCACTCCACTCCACCCTACCCCACCCCATCCTACCCCCGCCAAACAAAACATACCCATCTACACCACGCATTACACAGTGTAACACAAAACCTTACTGCCACTCCATCCACAACTGACGCCAACACCACAATTACAAACACAACACAAATGCGCATAGCACCCCGACACCCTCACAAACAACTACAAACACCAAAAAAATAACATCCCAATTTCCAAATAGTCAAGTTTTCAATCCATGACCCATGGCCTACAGCAACCTTCCACACACATAAATAAAAACCAACACATATCCCTTTCGTGCCCTTGTAACACAACAAATCAATAAACCCCACCCCCTCCCCCCACAAATCATCAATGCCACCCCTCACTCTCACACACACAGCCAACAACAAAATTACAAAAAACCCCAAACCAATGCCACTTAAGCCACCGCCACATTATCACACCATATCTCATGAACTCCACAAACCTACCACACAAACCAAACACCAACCAAAAAAATATCCCTCTCATGCCCCTGCATTACACAAAAATAATAAACAAAAAACCCACACATGCCCAACCGCACACCAAATCATTGTTCACCACTACATGTGGTCCCAACCATCCATGTTACACTAACACAACCTATTTGACCACTTATTCCCATACACACAACCAACCAACCCACAACACACACCACCAAACTATCACACAGTAACACAAAATAACAAAAACACATAAAATCCCAAACAAAACCAAATACCCCAAACCCATATTGTCAAACCATGTCCCATAAACTCCAAAAACCTACCACAAAAAATAAACAAAAACCACAAACATATCCCTTTCATGCCCCTACAGTACAACCAGATAATAAATCCCAAACCCACTTAATACCAAACCCCTCCCCAAATCATTGTTTACCACTATATGTGGCCCTAACCATCAATGTCCCACTACCACAACTTATTTGTCATCTAATTCCCATACACATAACCAATCAACCCATCTCACACACCACCTCACAAAGCAAAAAAACAAAAAAAACCCAAACAAAGTCAATTACCCCACCGTCACATTGTCCAACCATGGCCCATGAACTCAACAAAACAACCACACCACACAAACATAAACCAAAAACATATCCCTTTCATGCCCCTACAGTGCAAAAAATTAATAAAGCCCAACCCACACATACCCAACCCCACAAAGAAATCATTGTTTACCACTATATGTGGTCCCAACCATCATTGTCCAACTGACACAATTTCTTTTGTCGCTTATCCCCATATACACAACCAACCATCCCATATCACCCACTACCTCTTTCACACACCCCCATTCACACCTCATGTGACCCCAACAAATACACACACACACAAATCCCAAAACAATTACTAAATCACAAAACTCAACAACATAGATACGTGACTCATAACCATTATTAAATAAAACGAATGAAATTGACAGGGAAACAACATAAATCCAATGTCCCACACTGACAAACACAAAAAACAAGACACAATGTTACAAAACATACCCATTTCGTCCATTGAAGAACTCTTGTAGAGCAACGATGAAGGATTATGTGCACTAGGGTTCCGTTATCGTCAACTGTTTGTAATGTGACGCCGATTGATCCACGAACAAAACACAACTACAACAATATCGATCCAATCAACCTCCACAATTTGTCCTTTCTACCCTCGAATAATGCAACGGCGTATATGGTCAATCAAAAGTGCAAATTTGTTGGCAATCGTACATCTAGGATTTCCGACGTTACAAAATGTCAAACCACAATGGGTGTGTGAATATGGATGCACAAGACGGGTTAACATTACATGGGTGTGGGTATGTGGATGTAGACTCCAATTTAATTCAAAACCTATCATCCATTGGGCTGTGTGCCTTGTGTCAACCACCAAACACACCAGTTAAGCCCAAAACCTTTTTGTGTGCTTTGACCTTTTGTGATGCCCCTACTTTGTATCACGTGTCACACACACCACACCTCCCTTTCTTATTTACCTGTGTGTGACACACGCACTTAACCCAAAGCCCCCTAACCCAGCTGTAACGCATCTATTAACATGTAAATAAGGGCATTAACGTCCTTGAAAAAACCCCAGGACTAAACGGTTCATTAGAAGAAGAAAAAAATGTGACCAATTGAATCATAAGATCAAATTTTGGGATTTATTGGTAAATCTCCCATATATATAATATATAAATAGAGCCAAATTAGTAAAATTGTTATTAATTTTTATAGTTACAATTTGAAAATATTAAATTTGGTGAATATAAGGCAGTTGTTGAGTTAGAGCATCTCCAACGTTGAACTATTTTTTTCATCAATTCTGATGAAAAAAAAAGGTGATTTCCTCAATTTGATATGAGTTCCTCCAACGGGTTGCACTGTAGCTTGCATCAAAAGGGCAGGGACGTCCGGCCGGTCGACCGGAAAAGAGTGAATTTTTTTTTTCCCTCCATTTCTGTTTCCAATTTCTTTTTCCCTCCACTAAATATTTTCCATTTTTTTTTTGCCTCCAATAATGATTTCCTTCCAAAATTTGATATAAACCCATTAATCCATGTACCACATACCAAACAAGAGGTACGTTACATCTCCAACCAACCATAACTAAAGCAAAGCATAATGAGTATCTCAAATCCGTACCTGTTCACTTCATTTTCATCATCTTCTTCTTCCTCATCCTCTGATGATAAGTCTGATGATGAAAAAATAGTCACACTTTTGGGGGTTTATGAGATAAATAATGCTAACATGATTCACATTTTGCAATCAACTGATGGATCAAAGAAAATAGGTAGCTCTGTTGTGTGACATAATTACATACAACGTGATAGATGGAAGGGTCATGAGCGATTGTTCGCGGATTATTTTACGGCAAATCTAGTTTATTCACCTGCAATATTTCGGAGACGTTTTCGAATGCGTCATCCTCTATATTTGCGAATTTTGAATGCCATTGAAGCACATGACTCATATTTTATTCAAAAACAAGATGCAACTCATATCATTGGATTGTCTCTCCTGCAAAAGATGACTTCAGCAATAAGATTATTGTTATATGGAGTGGCAGCAAATGCAGTTGATGATTATATTCATATTGGGGAAAGCACTACAATTGCAAGTTTACAACACTTTTACAATTCAGTAATTGAAATCTTTGGACCAGAATACCTGAGATCTCCAACAATAACTGATATTGCTAGATTACTTGCTATTGGGGAGGTTCGTGGGTTTCCATGTATGTTGGGAAGTTTAGATTATATGCATTGGGAGTGAAAAAATTATCCAAAGGCATGACAAGGTCAATACGTAGGCCATCAGAAAAAGCTAACCATCATTCTTGAAACAGTAGCTTCTTATGACTTGTGGATTTGGCATGCATTTTTTGGAATGTCTGGATCACACAATGACTTGAATGTGTTGCTCGATCCCCCTTATTTTATGATTTTGCCCAAGGTAAAGCTCTCACTGTCCATTACACTATTAATGGACACAGTTATAATATGGGTTATTACCTTGCTGATGGTATATACCCTCAATGGGCAACACTAGTTCAAACAATCTTTTCTCCCCAAACAGCAAAGAAACAACATTTTGCAATGATGCAAGAGTCAGCAAGGAAGGATGTTGAGTGGGCATTCGGAGTGCTCCAAGCCCGATTTGTAATTGTAGGTGGTGTCATACGTTATTAGGATCCGAAAATCCTTGGAAACATAATGAAAACTTGCGTTGTATTACATAATATGATTGTCGAAGATGAAAGAAAGGAGCATCTTGATTTCGATTATGAGATTTCATCAACCAACTCACCAATAGTACTTTCGTGTAGTACTAACAATGATTTCTAATTATTTATGTCTCATCATATTGGTATTGGAGATAAAAATGCATATCATGCCCTCCGTAATGATTTAATAGAACATATGTGGCATCTTCATGGTGAAAACTAAATTCACCACGTGGATGCGAAGTTAAACTTTTGTTTATTTTTTGGAATGAGAGGTAATTTCGCAAGGAAAGCTATGTTTGTTTGTTGTCAGTGCTCTTCACAATGTACACATATATTTTTGCTAGTATTTTTGGTGCTCTTCTAATATATATTTGTTGTTAGTGCTCTTCATTATATATTTTTGGTCCACATATATAAAATTACAAATGAATGCAGCACGTGTGAATGAATTACAAATTAATGCAGCACACTAAACAAATGAATTAAAAAAATTAATGTAGTATTCAAATATATATTACAAATCAATTACAAATAATAACTGATAATTCATTATTACAAATAACATCAGATATATGTTATATATATCCACATATATTACAAATCACCTATGTACCTCATTTATTGAAAATTCATTTATTGACAAGTAAAGCTCCTTTATGAAAATTCAATACGTCATAAATTTTTAGTTGAATATAATTGTACCATCCAAGTAGTTGACAGCCTCGTAAAACACACTTCATCCTCATAATTGTACCTATGATAATGTACAATTGGTGAAAGCCTCGTGAAACGCACACCACCCTCCAACTACTTGATTTAAGCACTTTACCCACCTCATTAATTTCCTCCACCACTCTATATATACTCAATATTGGATACTAAAAGAATACAAGCTCTACTCCAGAGCATCAAGCCAAATTCTGCTCCCAAAACACTCAATATTGGAAGTATGCAGCCTCGTGAATCAGCAAGGCAAAGCAACAGAAGCAGCAACACTAAGTGCTGCACAAACTGAATACAAATTGTTCACCAACCGGTCAACCGGTGGGTCAACCAATGGGTTGATCGGCTGGTCATCCACCCCTTTTTTTTTTTTTTTTTTGGTTCTGCTGTGTGCACTTCCTTATCTTCCTTATCTTTTGCACTTTTACACAGCATACTTCACACCATTTGGTCGCCTCACACAAACCATTTGGTCACCTCACACTGAATTTGACATTTACCAGTACTACTTCCCTCCACTACCACCGGACAATGACTTTTGATGTGTTTGGATGAGAGATTGAATGAAAAGAAAAATTATGTGAGTTTTGTTTGTTTTCACAATGTACTATTACATTTTGAAATTTTTATGGATTTGGTTTTTTTTTTCCAACTTTTTATATGTTGTTGGGACATGCTGCCTTATGAATGTAAAATTTGTTTGTTTTCACTATGTGAATGATAGACTTTAAACAGAACAAATGACAAATGACCATGTCAATGACAAACTTTAAACAGAACAAATGACAAATGACCATGTCAATGATAGATATTTGAACTGATAAATTTTTGTGAGACACTTAATTCCAATACAACCCACCATCAACAGCAACTGTTATTATTTTTAAATAATAAATCCAATACAAACCACCATCAACATACGTATCATTCCAATGCATTTCCCTATACGAAATAGATTAAAATGCAATAATAATCAATGCAATACAAAAATAAACTGCAACAAATTGAATAGAATTAAAGATCTTGATGAAACAGTCAAGGAAATCAATTTGTTGTTTAAAATAAGATTTGTCGTTAAAGCTCTTCATAGTACGCCATTTGCATAGGATTTAAATTTGTCATGTTCATTAACATTATTTTATGATCCTCATTTCGTTGTTCTCTTTCATTCATCATAAATAAGATTTTTAGTTGTTCCTCCCTATCCTCGGCCCTTTTTCGATGCTCTGCAGCCTTCTGTTCATGGTCTATCGCCTTTTGTTCATCTCATTCAATAGTTCTAGCGAAGATAATTGATAATAATTCAACAATTTTAGATTGGTTGGCAGCCATTTCATCAAATCTTGGATCGTGCGTTCTTTGATTCTTTAACTTTTATTTTGCAGCCTCCGTACCAATTGGTTGTGTTGATGTATTACTCAGTTGTTGGTCCCCCGCACTAGTGTTATTGGGTTGAAAAGCCTCATAGTTAGTTGGTGGATTTGAACATAGATATGCATGTTGCACGGCTTTTTTTGGTTATATTCTAAATTCATTCCACTTACAACTTCAGTGCAAAATATCCCAACTTGTATCAAATGTGAAGTGTTTTTTTCTGTATTGCATGATACATCCACTTCGCTTCAATTACCTAAAAATTGATGATTAAAAACATTTCCATAACAAGTATACTGAGCATTAAGAAAAGTGATATTTAATAACAAAAAAAAGAATTACTATGTCTACCTCAGTTGTTCCACTTTGTTGGCTCAATTAAATTTGTTCAAGAAAACCATAGAATTTATTAATTGCCTTTTGCATGATAGACCAACGGTGAGACAAAGAAATACGGTTTCGATTTGATTCATCGCTCAATTGGGAATTAAAATAAACAAGTACTCGTTCCCAAAACATTGCCATGGTCTAACTATTACTAATGGGGTCTTAAGAGACTGCCAACCAAGATCTACATAAAATTTTATCTTCTATAATTGTGAACGCTTTACCACGAGAAACACGAGAGGTTTCCGAAATGAAATTAATATCAGTGTTGTGCTATGAAATTTATGATTCCTCAAACATTTCAAAATCTTCCATTCTTTGAAGAAAATTTAGTAGGATACAACATCCAACTTATATAGTGAAATATATTGTAATGATATACACTGAATCTGAGAAACAGAGAATATACACTGAATCGCACAAAGAAAATAGAAATTGTAATGATATTATGAAACTGAAGCTCACAAAGAAAATCTCAGAAAGAATGAAAATCTCATAAAGAAAATAAGAAATACAAGAAATATAGTGAAATTAAAAGATTGCTATATTTTATAGAGCACAACAACGGTAACTTTGTGAAATACTCTGCCACACCAACGATAACTTATTAGAGTGCAGCTACTAATGGCTAATTTTGATAGAATTTAAATCTACATTTTAAATCTATATACAATACAACTTTTCCAACACCAAAATTTTGATAGAAATTTAAAGGTATTTGAACCTTGAATTACATTCAGAGTGCCACAAAACAACCAACTTTTGAAGCCCAAACAATGTACTAGTAGTTCAAAGGCAAAACAAAGCAGCTATGCATTTTTTTACTGAACCAGTAGACCGGTGGGACAACCGGCTGGTTGTCTGGGGGGACCCACCTCCAACGTACACGAACAGTGTTTTGGTGAAACCTAACCCAGCTCCTCAATTTGGTGAAACTTTTGCTCTATTCTCAATTTGATATCAATTTGGTGAAACTGTTGGAGTGAGAAAAGTGATCTTTTTTCATCAAATTTAAATCTGATGATGAATTTGATTCACCATTGGAGATGGTCTTAGGGGATAAAAAGAGAGTATTAGTGATGGATAACATTGATAAAGATAGCCAATGAGAATGAGATCTAATAAGGATATAATGGTAAAAGGTTTCGCTTCTCCCAAATTGTCATATCAACTTGAGAGTGCATTTGGGTTTGATAAATCCATTTTGAGACCAATTTTGGTGATCCGAACAGTTCACTTTTTAGGACTTATTGGGTAGAATATTCATGTAAAAAATCAATATGATTGGATATTGGTAGCTATATGTTTGAATCATATTTGTTTTTAAAAAATAGATGCAAATATAATTTCAATAATAGCCATTCATTTTTTGTAATACAAATTTGATTCAAACATATAGTTATCGATGTTCAATCATCTTTTCTTTTCTTTTTTTTGTATGAATATTCTACTCAACGAATCATAAAAAGTGAACGTTTCAGATTATCAAAATTGATCTCAAAACGGACCCACCAAATCCAAACACTCTCTCAAATTGAAATAGCCAACTTGATAAAATCCCAAGCCAATGATAAACTTACTATTTCAATAAACAGTATTTATCTTACAAATTAAAGTAATTTGATCTTGAATAATATATGGAGTGTTGCCGTAATTTACATGAGGGCCTAATTTGAGAAAAGGGTTAAAAGCCAAAAGTCAACTTTTAGTTCATTTTTGGTCACATCACCTCTCACATTTTTTATACATTTCTTCAAAAAAAGTCAAAAATTCAATTTTTAACCATCTTCCCAAATCCTCCCAAGAATTATATTATTGTAATTGAGAACCTAATAAGAATTATATTTCTTTAGACTTCCACGGTATTGTTTTAAATTATATTGTGGTTGCTTTTATTTTTTTAAGGACAAATTACACTTTGCACCCTTGTATTTTACACCAAATCTCACTTTGGCCTCTACACATGAAATCATGACAATTAACTCCTACACTTCTGGTTAAATCTCACTTTAATCCCTATACATGAAATCGTAACAGTCAACCCCTTGCAATTGTACTCAAATTCCACTTTGGTCCCTATATAAGTGTTAATGTCACTTTTCTGTTAATTCATTTTTAAATTTTTAACAAAATCCAGTCATGCGACAAAAAATGTGACTACAAAATGAGAGTAAGAGAGGAAAATCATCCATATTTCTCACCAATACACTTTGTCATATATGATAAGCACATGAGAGTTATATAATACAATATATATGTTTGCATGGTAAAAATTGGGATGAAAAAACAAGAAAGTAGAGTTTTTAAAATTAAAAAAAAATACAACAAAAAAATCGAATAGAAATAAAAATGAATAGACAGAAGACTGTATTATCGTGAAAAATAGAGTTTCGTAATTCTAATTTATGCAAAATCCTAGTTCATCTTCTTAATTGTTCACAATCTGCATTTTGTTTTAGCCTAATACAGTCATATTTTGATGTAAATTTTGAGATAAAATTTGTGTTGGTGGAAAATGTAGATGATTTTCCTTTCTTACCCTAATGTCATAGTGACATTCTTATCACATGATTAGATTCTGTTAAAGATTTCAATTGAATAACAAAAAGGGAACATTGATACTTGTATAGGGACCAAAGTAAGATTTTACCAAAAGTACAGAGGTTAATTGTCATAATTTCATGTACAGGGACCAAAGTGAGATTTGACCAGAAGTACAAGGGATTGACTGTCATGATTTCATGTATAAGGGCCAAAATGAGATTTGTTGCAAAGTGTAAAGATGCAAAGTGTAATTTACCTTTCTTGCAAATATCATTCATCTTCCTTAATTTGAAAAAAAAAAATTACAAAAACATATATTCTTAGAATTATAATTTTACCCTTGTAAATGACTCAATTTCTTGCATTCCTCTGTTTCAAATACCACCATTTTCTCATTCTCTTACGTTATCCTTCTGTTTCTATTTCATTCTTTTTCTACATACTTTGCCCCAAACACCATTACAATTTTACCAACCTAATTTTCTTTTCCTCTCTAAATAACCATAATCGTTTCCACCAATATCACTATAACCATTTTTTCCCCTTGTCATGATCAACACAACTATAACCTACAATGACTAAATAATAGATTTGCAACGGTAGTGAAAATCTCAAAGAAATAAGATCTACAATAATTTTTTCCCTTTGTCATGATCAACACAACTATAACTTGCAATGACTAAATAATAGATTTGCGACGGTAGTCAAAATCTCAAAGAAATAAGATCTACAAAAATGATTGAATATTATGTATTTCTTAGGTTTTACTATTTCATTAAATGGTGATCCGAAGAATATATGAAATGTTACTATAGCTGTCACGACCCAAACCTGCCCCAAGAAGGTTGGCATCGTAACCGGCCAATAATTCTAGATTACCACAGGCCTTTCTGTACATAACATAAATAAACGGGGCTCGCGGAAGCAAACACAAAACACTAATAGTCCAAAGAGCTGTGCATTTATATGAACAAGTATTTACATGCCAAAAATGTTAATTTACCCACTACTGTACATAACATGGATCAAAAGATCATATACAAAACATAGGCACTTGCCACTAATACAACTCCAACCAAAACTCATACGGCCTTCCAGGCCTAGCCCCTGCTCGGAGGCACACAAGACATCTAGTTGGCTTCAAAACGGCGGCTCGAACAAGACCCCGCCTAAGCTTGACTCCCTGAGGGCTCACCTATAAATACATAAATACAAACAATGAGCTAAAGCTCAGCAAGTAACATTAACGTAAAGGGGTAGTGAACGAACTCCAACATTTCATATAAATCCATAAAACATAACATTCATATACATAATCATACTCATCATAGAACATACATAATGGCATACTCCATAGAACATAACATGTGTCGACTAACGACTAGAGTAACCAGTCTCGGACACCGATTAAACACATACCGAGATCTCGTAAACTGGTCATGGGCCTGCATTTCCATGCCATCCCCCATGACTCTATTGATCATGGGCCTGCACTTCTATGCCGTCCCCCATGACTTAAAACTATTTATGGATGCCATACTAGATTCGCAAATCAGGATATTCGTTCACAGTTTAAAATCACATTTCAAAACCATAACATAACGTAGCACGTTTAAACATAGATCATACTAACATATCTTTACAGAAATGTCACTCACAGTGGGTTTCCAAAACCGGTTGCACGGTCTTCGAGGTTTGACCTGCACATATCAACATTATAACACATTTTTCAATACACACTATCATTAAATCATGTAATTCATGCCATTCTATTCTTCCCTTAATTAATTTCATGTTCATGAGATACTAAATGATGCAATTAACATGTTAAAATCACGTAAAACAACTTCCCAAACTTTTCCTGAAATAGGCCCTCCTGCTCGAGCGCCCACTTGTCCGCTCGAGCGGACTGCACAATTTTCCAAAACTGCTGAGAGGCTGATTTTTACGCTCGAGCGGGAATCCCTCCGCTCGAGCGGACCATGCGAAATCCGAAATTCTGGACTTTCAAAGCTTCAATCTTCCCTTTTTACAAAACCCACTTCCAATCTTATGAAATTCAAGTCTCAAAATACTTGATCAACAACATGATTTAACCATTAACACTTTAAAACAAAACCCACAAGAATCTTTAGAAGATCACACTTGGACCAAAAATGGAAAACCATAAACATATACATACAAGCTTCATATCTCTACATTCATGGAGATTCTTCCTCAAATATACAAATAGACATGATTCATACTACTTTAAGCCATGATCTTGAGTTCAAATGCTAGATGCCAAGAATCAACAACCAATTTCATGAAAATCTTACCTTAATTGCTTAAATGGAGGAATTGAGCTTAATCCCCTTTCTTTCTTCTATCTTCTTCCCTTTCTCTCTTCTCCATGAATTCTCTCTTCTCTCTCTCTTCCAGATTTTTCTTCTCTTTTCTTTTTGAGTCAACATGGGTCAAAGCCTTATCTTATATCATATATATCAAATAAATACACATTTGTGCCATAACTTTGAGCCAAACAAGACTTAGCGATTCGGACAAAATTCAGTCATCAATTTGTCGTCCCAAATGGTTCTAAAAATTCCCGGTATCACATAGGCGTGCTCAATTTCATTTTCCGAACCCATTACGGTCGTCAATTTCAGTCTCGAAGTTATAATTCCAACAGATATTTTTTCCAATTCGAACATATATACACATAATTAATTACTGATAAATATGACACATATTTTGGGGTCATTACAATAGCTTACATGAGAATTATATTATTTTAATTAGGAATATAATAAGGAGTAATAATTACTTTGTGTTCATGTAATTCTAACATTCAATTTTGTTAAAAATCCAAAAATAAGAGTGTAATATAATTTTAAATAAGGTGATGCTAATAGCACCGACACAATTGTAATGGTTGAAATCATTTCAAAATTTGACCAACTTAAGGATGAGGAAGTGAGAATGGCAAAGAAGATGGATGTTTGATAATAGAGTAAGTTACTTAAATGAGCGTGGGAAAGGGAGAGGATGAGGAAGTGAGAAAGACAAAGAAGATGAATGTTTGATAATAGAGTAAGTTGTATAATCTAATGGGATTATTTGGTGTATTTTATCTGAGCTACTTATAATTTTTATTTATTTATTTTGAGAGTCTATACCAGAGTATTCAGTACAATTTTTGTTTATAACTTATTAAATAAAAATAACTTAAATAAGTTGATTTTTGAAAGCTGAGTGACGATTATTTTTGGTTTCTATTTTTGAATTTTCAATTTATAACTTACAATAAACTGCAACAATATAACTAAGAATGAATATCTTATCTATCATTTAAATTATATATAAATTATATTTTTTTCCATAAGTATTTATTGAAACTGACCCTCTAAATTCCAATTGGATAATATAATATGAAGTGAAATTAATATTGTTGTATTTTTAAAAATTTTGTTCTGTTTTAAGGCCATACTTAGGGGTGTCCGCAGTTCGACTTGAGACGGTTTGTGATTTAGTTTGGACCCACTCATATCTATGCGGTTTGAGGAAAAGTCAACCCACAACCGCCCGTAATGCAGTTTGCGGTTTGTGCGGATAGGGTTTGTGGATGTGCAGGCGGTTGTGAACAGTTTGCGGATTGGACTTTTTTTCAAAAATTTATTTTTAAGTTTTTTTTTTTCCCCCCATTTTGTCAATATTTATTTTGGACCATTTTCCCCCAATTTTCTAAAATGCTCCAACATTAATAATTAATGAATTAAAACTTATAAAATAAAAAACACAACAAAATCAATTCATAACCCAAACAAATCATTCAAAATCCTACATTCATCAGTAACTTGCATTCATCCAACATTTATCATTCCTAACCCAAATAAAAAAATCTTACATTGAAAATCCTACATTCATTATTCCTAACCCAAATAAATAAATAAAAAAAGAGTAATTCTTCATTAACTTACATTCATCCAAAATGTAATAAAAAATAAAATAAAACAATAAAAATTCATTAACTTACATTCATCCAAAATGCAATTAAAAAAAAAAAATTTTGTTTTCAAACTTCATTCAATTCAAACCCATGAAATAAAATAAAAACATTTCTAAGATATCAAACTTCATCATGAATCACATCCAATCCAACTTTCAAAAATTTCAATTCCATGCATTTGGTTGATGAACCTTGCACAAAAACAAACTGAAAAATATAAACTTTAATCCTCAATCTTCATAATTCCTTTGACAAAAAAAGTGTAAAAGAATAAAGTAATGAAAAGCTAAACAAATGTCTATATATTGTATCTCAATATAGTAAGAAAATGTGTTGAGTATATAGAAAAATTACCAATAAGCAAATGGATATTAGAGTTCAATTATAGCATCAACATTATAGGTTGAACTTGAAGATGAGGTTGACTCCAAAGTACCTAATTAGGAGTCAACAACAAAAGATTAATAAAACTTACATTAGAAAATGAACAATACAAATAAAAATGAAGATAAATAAATTCTCATATTACCTGAGTCATATTGCTCAAATTCATCCACATCATCCATCGTCTTTCGAAGAGAAATTGGAAGGTTGTGTCGAAGCCAATTTTGAATACATATAAGAGCTTTAACCATAGAATGCGAGAGTGAACTACGAAATAGGTCAAGAATACGCCCCCCCGGTACTAAAAGCGGACTTCGACGCAACAGCATAAATAGGCATGGCTAACACATCCCTTACAAGTTATGATAACACTATATATTTGGTTGCATTCAGCTTCCAATAATCCAAAATCTCAAATGTTTGATTCTTTGCAAAATGTTTAACCTCAGATAAATATTGTTCCAATTCTGGCTTAGATCCACCAGTGCATCGTCTCTCCAAATAGGAATTAAATTGGGAGTCAACCAAAGAATAAGGATCATCATCATCATCATCATCATCTTCCACCATATTCACAACTTCTCTCACACTTGGAAGTTTCTCATTTGAAGGATAAAGTGTGACATAATGGCTATACAAACAACTCTTAACCTTGTCTATTATATCTTCCACCTTCTTATTATCTCCAAGAAATAAATTTGAAAAACAAAACTCCAAGTATGTCATTTTTTTTGGTAGGATCAAGAACAACCACAACATACAATAATAAATTGATCTTACTTCCATCCCCCCAATACTTGCTAAACTTTTGTTTCATAGTCTTTGCCATTGTGCTCAAAGTATCATCCTCCTCCAAAATTAATTGGTTAATTTTGCTTTCAATAACAAATATTTCTTTGTAAAAAGCATTGGAAGTAACAAAGAGAGACCCCGAAAATTTCTTAGTTGCAAGATAAAATAATTTTAGAAACCTCAAAAACATTCTACATTTTTTCCAATCCAATTCATTCGAACTTTTCCTTATGCCACCATCAACATCCTTGAAATAAGGTTCAAAGTTAGAATCCACAAACTTCAATCTGTTAAAAGCCTTATCATGCTTTTCGATGGCTTCTAACATCAAATAGGTAGAGTTCCACCTAGTTGGTACATCTAGGCATACAAGAGCTTTTGAATCAAGTTTGAGTATGGCTGCACACTTCTTAAAAACATCATGCCTATGAGGAGAAGACCTAACATATCTCACCGCAAGTCTAATGTTGACAATTGAATCTTCTATTTCTTTCAGCCCATCACTCATAACGAGATTAAGAATATGTGCACAACAACGCATATGAATAAACTCATGTTGCAAAATAGTTCTCTTCCAATCTTTGGTTGCTGTTTTCAAATATTGAATGGTAAGATTATTAGAACTAGCATTATCAACTGTTAAGGTGAATATGCTATCAATGTTCCACTCAATCAAACACGACTCAATTTTCCGACCCAATGTTTCTCCTTTGTGATCCTCAACTTGTTGAAAATTTATGATTCTTTTTTGAAGTTTCTAGTTATCATCAATGAAATGAGAAGTCAAACACATGTAACACAAATTTTGAATAGATGTCCAAGTATTCGTCATAAAGCAAATTCTACGACCCTTCATGGCCTTCTTTAACTTATCTTTTTCATTTTTGAATATGTTAAGCACTTCTCTAGATATGGTTTGACGAGAGGGAATTGGTGTGAATTTCGGTTGCATGACATTACAAAATTTTCTAAACCCAACACCCCTCCACAAATCTAAATGGCAACTCATCAATGACTACCATCTTCGCAAGAGACCTTTTACAAGTATCAAAATTAAAAGTTGTTACTACAACCTCAACACCCTTTTCATTTTGTTTCGGTTTAAGATTTAATATTTGTTGACCATCTGTATCCTTATTTGGATATTCTTTACAATTGGGTGTATGACTCCTCAAATTGCTAGTCCTATGAAGTTTAGAGTCAGCCAAATATTATTTTTTGCAATATTTATATACGGCTCTACGCTTCCCATCAGTCCCTACAACCTTATCAAAATGATCCCAAACTGTGGATGGTGCTCTCCCCCTTCTACCCTCACTTTTTTTCTTTGGGGGTCTAGGAGGCTTCGGTTTAGGTTTAGGTTCGGGTTCGGCTAAGAGGGGATTTATTTGAGAATTGGAGGATTCCGGAGGTAAAAGATTGATTGCAGGACATTGAACACTATCCTCCATTTAAACTGGATTACAAAAATTACAAATTCAATTTCAATAACATAATTACAGATTCAACACCATTACAGATTCAATTTTAATTACAAATTCAACACGATTACATATTCAATTTCAATAACATAACAAATTTAATAACAGATTTAATAGCATATTCAATTTAATAACATATTTAATCACCCTCTATTTTTTATTTATTTTTAATAATAGATTCAATACAGATTTAGTTTAATAACAGATTCAATCACAGATTCAATAACAGATTCAATTTAAAATTACAATAACAAATTTAATTTCCACTTCTAACACAGATTCAATAATAGATTTAATTCCACTACCACAGATTTAATTCCAAAAACACAGATTCAATTCCAAAAAAAAGAAAGAAAAGAGAGAGATCTGTTTGCATAAACACATATTCAATTTCCACTTCTCATAGATCTGTTGCTACCAAAAAAAAAAAAGATTTAATTCCAAAAACACAAATTCAATTTCCACTTCTCACAGATCTGTTGCTACAAAAAAAAAAAAAAAAAGATATGATTGCATAAACAGATCTGATGAGATGAGAGAGTGAGAGAAACAGATCAGAGAGAGAGATCTGATATGTTGCAAAAAAATCAAAGATCGAGGAGACGGAGATAGAGAGAGAGAGAGGCTTACCTGTGAAGTCGATCGGTGCAATGAGAGAGTGAAGTCGATCAGTCGATCTTGTGATGAGAGAGTGTCGATCGGTATAGATGCAAAACGAAAGAGTAAGAGACTAATGAGATGAAAGAGTGAGAGAGACTAATCAGAGAGAGAAAGAGAGATCTGATATGTTGTAAAAAAAAAATCAAAGATCGGGGAGAGACAAAGAGAGAGGCTTACTTGTGAGGTTGATTTTGCGATAAGAGAGAGTCGATCGGTGCAGATGAAAAACAGGAGAGTGAGAGAGAGACTGATAAGATAAGAGAGTGAGGGAGACAGATCAGAGACAGATGAAAGAGAGTGCGCAGCAGTGTGTTTTTGAGTTTGAGAGATAGATTAGGGTTTTTTACTAGTTTTGTTTGTTATAGATGAAGTGAAGATGAATGGTCTAGATTTGAAACATATATAAAATAAATAAATAAATAAGGGTTAATGCGGGCGGGTTGGGGCGAGTGCGGTTCAAACCCGCAGCTCGCAACTTGAAAATAAGCTAAAATTCAAACCGTACCCGACCCTAATGTGTTTGCGAAACCGCTCATATGTGTGCGGGTCGGATCTAGTAGGGCGGTTTGGGCGGGTCGGATAACCTTACGCCCAGCCCTAATACTCAATACCATACTAAATAAATAAAATTAAGGGCACTCGGTCTATAAATTTAATAACGAATTTTCTTTACCCAAATATCAACACTCTAAAATACTTTGTCTACAAAGAGAAGCTCCTATAAAATTGATATTTATATATTTTATATCCAGTAGAAAGCTGCAAAACAAACTAATCCTCTCTCTCATCATCTCTCTCTTTATCCGTGGATCTAAGGTATGCTTTTGCTTGTACATTATTTACTTATTCTGATATCTTTGAGAGATAAGTTGATTGACTTGATTGATGGAGTATCTCTGGGTGGACGAGCCACCGTGGTGTTTATTGTCTTCTTGTGTGCAGGTGTTGGGCTCTTTTGTTTTTCCGTGTGCTTTACGACTAAATTCCTTAGATCTCGAATAAAAAATCTAATTTAATTGTGAGATCAAAAATCAACAATCATAAATGAAATCATCTCAATAGATCATAACTTCCTAGTGATATATAATACATTACCTGCCGCTGCTGCTAATGCTGAGGAATGCTTTGGCAATATCATTTTCTGTCTTTGTTTCAACAACCGCAGTAGTAGAGATCTTCTTAGAATTCCTTTTCTGTGAATCACGGCTATGATCCCACCATTCTGGATACCCCACAAGTTCGTAACATCGATTTTTGGTATGACCACTTTGATTGCAGTGAGTGCATTTGTAAGAAGATTTATTGACACCAGTAGCAGTCTTAGGAGGGACGGAAGATTTATCGACACCAATAGCAGTCTTAGGAGGGACGGGCTTCGGTCGGTCCTGCTGGTGTTGGGAAGGCCAAGTCTGATTAGAACAATTTCGAGTTACCATGGCAAAAGCTTTAGAATTTCCAGGTTCAATATTCATTGTTTCGCGTCGAACACATTCACGGCGAACCAGTGCATAACATTTCTCTAATGCGGGAATTGGATCCTTCCTCAAAATTTCACCATGGATTTGTTCAAATTCACCATCTAATCCAGCAAGAAAAATATGTATCCTTAGCCGTTGAACTGATTTCTGATAGGATGTAACATCTTTTTCACTCTCCATGATCGCCTGATCACGATGATCCAATTCACTAAAAATTTCAATTAATTCTCCATAATACACAGAGAGTGTTCTGCCACTTTGTTTGGCAGAGAAGGCCCTCTGGTTCAAGGTAAATACTTGAGAAAGAGCTTTTCTGTGAAAACCCCATATTTAATTATTCTTAAAAGAAAATAAATTAATTAATTAATTAATTAATTTTGTCTACAATCTATCTGAATTGTATATTAGTGTAAAAGTTAGTTTTAAATTGACTCAATTCAATCACTAACAAAGACATTATTAAGAATAATAATTTTGTGGGTGTTCAATATTTGTTGTTTATAAATTATTTTAATTAGGATTCAATATAATAATTATTCTTACTAAATACCTTAGTTAAAAATCTTAGTGTATCAATTTTTAGAAACCCACACAAATACAAATACAAAAAAAAAAAAAAAAAAAAAAAGGGAATCAAACCTTTGCAGAAATTTGGTGGAGGCTTTCCACATGTTGATTTGCATGCTTGTTTAGGGAAGAAGAGCTAATGATGCTCTTGGAATTGAGAGAAAGAAAACTTAGATTGAAGAGAAAGAAAACTTAGAATGAAAAGAGAGAGAGAGATTTGTGAACCAAGCATTGTATATATATATATGTATGCAAGCCTTCATTGTCTAGAGGGTGCATGCAAGCATTTGGTGAAAAAAAAAAAAAAAAAGAAAAAAAAGGAGAGAAATCCCTAAAGCAACCAAGCTTAGTGATAAGAGAGGAAGAAGAGGTAGGAGATTAAGGAAGCCAAAATTCTCAACCATTTTGTCACCCTATTACTAAGTAAGAAAACCCTCTCAACCCTCTCATTTCTTTTTATTAGTGAAATTTTCAGATTACTCCCTTGTGATTAAAATGACTACTCATAAATAGAAATTTTATATATATAGGAATTTTGTGTTGAAAATAAATTGTTTGAATCTGCCAGAATGTTGCCCAAATTTTTAGACAATTTTATACTCACAATTTCAAGATGATTTCTTCTACAAAGTTGTTGATAATGATGTCTAGTTCATCCAGGAATTTTGGCAATAATTTTTGAGCTTTCTACGAATTTATACAAAATTTTAACTAAATCTGAAACTGTGTTGAAAATAAATTGTTTGAATCTGCCAGAATGTTACCCGAATTTTTAGACAATTTTATAATCAAAATTTCGAGGTTATTTCTTCTACAAAGTTGTTGATAATGACGTCTAGTTCATCCAAGAATTTTGGCAACAATTTTTGAGCTTTCTACGAATTTATACAAATTTTTAACTAAATCTGAAACTGTGAAACATATTTTAATATGTATTTGAAAATTTATTTAAAATTCTACACTAAGCCAAATCTGGTAATTTCTAACTAAAAGATGAAATTTGAGAAGTCTATTTCCATGATAAATTTTTAGATTATGGATTTGATCTATAAAATTAAGCATGGAATTAATGTAAGGAAATGTGACAAATCTGTGTCATAAAGATTGCTGGAAATTTTACAGGATTATTTACATCTTATTTTTCTGAAATTCTTTCTGAAAAGTAACCTAAACATCCACATTGAGTATTCTGTTCAATTACACGAATTTTAGGATTGTGTAAATAATTTATTTATAATTTTAATATCTAAGTTATTATGTTCATACCATTGTTTAAATTAATTGTCTGTTAAATTTTGGACATTGAATTATTATTGTGTGACATGTATAATGTTTTATGTTGGGAGTTTTTTTTAGTTGGTATAACATTATTGGTGATTGAGATTTGAATAATTTGTGTTCAATATATAAAGTTACTGATAAAGGATTAATACCAGTTGTTCATGGTGAGTCTTGGTTTTAAAGAGTGTACGAAATTAAGAGTTGACGGTCAATACCGGTTGTTCAGGGTGAGCCCTGGTTTTGAGAATTCTCACGTAAATTGTGTTGCGAAACTCTAAGATGGCACGGGACTTATTTGAACCATTTTCGGTATTCGGTTTTGGAATAAGGGTGGATGTGCTGGTGGCACACATGGAGGTTACGTACCCCTGGCAGACCGTTTCCTTGGGGCAGACCACGGATGCCACTACTTGAGTATATAACTCCGGACGTGGGCATCCCTAGTGGTTACGGTTGGTAACACTTAAATATTTGACCAAGGGAGGGTTTCAAATTAACCGTTGTCATGCTTAGTGGTTGGTAAGTTAAATCTCTTAGTGAGATTTCGAGTGTCACCTAACTTATTAAAATTATTGAAATTACTTTAATGGTTGTAATTTATGTTTACAATTATATTGTTATCTCATGTTTATAATCTCATTATTTTTCTCTTAAAAAGAATGATAGGTTGGTTATGTTTTCTTACTGTGTTGCAAAACTCATGGCATATATTTTTGTTGCCCTGGCGTTTTATGCCAGGTTTTGGCGAGGAAATAATTGAAACTGAAATGGAGTTGACACTAACGTAAAGCCTTGGCTGACTTGAAATCATGACTAAAGTCAAATAATTTTATTATCTTAGCTATTAAGGACCTTATAATTTCATTTGAGGTTGTATTTGGATAATTTTAAGTTTTTATTTAATATTATTTGAACCTTTGGTTATGTACGAGAGTTGAAATGCCCTATTAAGATGTCAACTTTTTAGTTTATTAAGTCATTTGTTTATTTAATTTCCCTTGATGTTCCAAAAAAAATTTGGGGCGTCACATTTTCAAATATCGCGAACGGTGGGTAGGCGAATGTATCGCTTCATAATGTCCGAGGACATAGAAATCAACAGCCATCTCTTAACCCTTTGATTGTCTGCATACCACTTCTCATATCTATCATCCGTCTCGGTTGGTGGCTGTGAATTGCCATGAATAAAGAAGAGTTTCTCTTTCTCAGCAATATGCATCTCCCTGATTTGAGACCATGTATCATAATTGGTCTCATTGAGTACAATCCCTGCATTGACTTTTTAACTTTTTACGAAAAGATGTGCAAAAAGTAGAGAAAAAAAAAGAAATTTTGACTTTTTGGTATGAGTTGTTGACTTTTTGGTTTTTTTAGTAACTTTTTAACTTTTGGCTAAAAGGGGCACTTGCCAAACGAGGCCTTAGTGTATTTCAATCACAAAGATATAAATTTAAAAGATAAAAAATATAAAATGACTTTCACTACAACAATTTACACTTTTGGCAACCAAATTTGGTGACTAAAAGGAATTTAGTCGCTAAAAGTGCAAATTTTGGCGACTAAAAAATGCATTGATCGGTGTTGGTTTAGGATGAAAAAAGCTTGCAAAATTCAACAGATAAGGGGAAATAAGTTTGAATTGCAACAGATAATAAAAATTAGAACAAAAATGTTAACAAATAGGAAAAGATGAGGGTGTTTGGCAACAGTTTTTTTTGGGTTTTTAGTGATTTTTTTCACTAAAAGACAATTTTTTTGCAAAACTAAAAAAAGCAAATCCAAACAAAATATTACAACCAACTCCATAATTATTTCACTTTTTCTCTCACAAACATTACATCCAACTACAAAAAAACTTAACTATCTTCCCAAACACAAAAAAAAATTTCTCCAATAATATCCTATAACTAAAAAAACCTACATAAAAACCCATTTCCCAAACACCCACAAGATAGGAATTTCAACAAATAAAATTTTGCACACATAGGAAAAAATAGGAAAATAATTTAAATAGATAGACAAAAAATTTGGACAGATAGAAAAAATTTAAACCAATAAATATAAATTTGAACAGATAGTCAATGAAAAGTCAATGGATAAAAAAGTAAACAGAAAAAATTACAAGGTAAAATTAAAAACAAAATATCCTCCAAAAGCAAATTTCTCATTAAAATATTTTTAAAAAGGTTAATCTCTCACAAAGAAAAACTATCCACTAGACCTAGCCTCCGTTTGGGAAGTGGGTTGGCTTTTTGGCTTTTTGGCTTTTTTGACTTTTTTAGCCTGGGCTTAAAAGTTTGGTTTGGGAAGGGCTTTTTGGCTTTTTGGCTTTTTTGACTTTTTTTGTGAGAGAGGAGTGTAATGATTATGGCTAAAAAAGTCTATTTTGTTTTTTGTGGCTAAAAAAGCCTATTTTGTCTTTTGTGGTTAAAAAAGCCAAAAAGCCCCAAAAAAGCTCTTGCCAAACATAGGCTATTACCTTGAGAGCTTTCAATAATTATCTCTAAAATTAATAATTAAAGGTTTAACTAAAAAAATTGACAATGTGAATTTTGAGATAAAGATGTGAATTTTTAATAGATATTAATGAAAATTTAATAAAAAAAATTATGATAATTCATATCAAATTATATTTTTACTCAAATTTAAAAGCTTATTAAATGAAAAAATGGGTGAAATATTCCACGTCTTACTAAGAATTTTTTTTTTATCTAGTGATATTTTTTAATCAATCACAAATTTATATACCTTTTATTATCTCTCAAACAACCATTATATTTATCTCATTATTGAATTTTTTTGTGTGTTTTTTTTTAATATTTTTTAGATGTGATTCTTATTTTGTGAAGTAGATTAAAAATTAAGTTTTTTTATTTATTTTAATTTTATTTGAAAAAATATATAAAAAAAAGTAAAAAGACAAATTGTGACCAAAAAAATTAAAAAACTAACCTTATTTTCAAAATAGGCCAACTTCTCCAATGATAATATTTAAAAATTTATTTACTAATATTTATTATTATTATTATTTTATTTTGTAGAAAGACATATCTGTGAGCATTACAAATACAGGTGAGGAAGAAACAGAAGGATGAGATGATGATGGTTCAGTGCAGACCAGCAGCGGCCATATTTAGTTTATCTCTCAAACCTTCATCATCATCATCTTCTTCTTCTTCTTTTTCTTTATCTTCATCTTCTGCAAAAATGGCACTCAATAATTTCAACAAAAACAGGGCTAGAAAGCTACCAGTGTTGCTGTTCGATGTAATGGACACCATCGTTCGCGACCCTTTTTACCATGACGTTCCTGCCTTCTTCAGGTACTCCACTCCACTCCACTCATCTCATCGATTTCATTCTTTATTTCGTTCCAATTCTTTTACCCTATATCCCCTTATTATTCGTTACTTTTTGTTGCTTTCTTCTTCAATTTTGCATTCTGTTGTCTATTTAGTTGTATTTTCATTTTCTGTTTTCAATTTTTATGTTTTGAAAGATAAAAAAAACTTGCTTGGTGAATTATTTTTGAAAACTGTTTTCAGATTTTTTTTTTTTTGGGGGGGGGGGGGGGGGGGGAGACAACCCACATTTTAGGATATTTTTTAAAATTGTTTATGAATTTCTGAAAATTGTTTTCACGCAAATGTTCCCTTATAGATTTTATTTATTTGATCAGCAACAAATACAGACTTACTTGCACACCACCCTTAAATCTTTAGAAATATACAAACAAAGGGATCCTCTTGAAAGGGGATGAAATTGAAACCCAGAAAGCATCCAGGTCTTCAAACTTATTTTTGAAAATTCTCGCATTTCTCTCCAACCAAATCACCTAAAAAACAACACAAATCACACAATCCCAAAACACTCGGGCCTTCTTGACCAAAACCCTTTTAATCAATCAAGAGTATATTAACACAAGTGGATAGAGCTACCCATGAACCTCCTCCAGCTGAAATAGTTTGTACCATAAAGCTAAAGCTATTTGGCAATGTTAAAAATAAATGGTCAATTGTGTCCTTGTTCCCTTTACACATAATACACCACCGAGGACGTAAACTATAATTAATTCTAATTCTATGAAACATAACATTAGTATTGAATTTATTGCGAGACATAGACCATACAAATACTTTTAGTTTAAGAAGTTCTATAGCACTCCAAATCACCTCCCTGTGGCTCATAAAGTGAAACATGTGGATTATCAATAATCTTAACAAAAAATGCCTTACTAGAAAATAATGTTAAAGAATGCGTAGACCACAACCTTCAATCTAAACATCTAGATCTCAAGGAATTGTCATTAAAAATAAACAACAAAGAGGCTAATTTATTAGCCTTGTGATTATTAAGGTACCTGAAGAACTTAAAATTTCAAGAAATCGGAGCCATATGAGAGCTAGAGTCATAGAAGCAATAGAGACAATATGAGAGCAAGATAATCAATACAAACGAGGAAACAAAAGATCAAATGAAATGAAACCCTTCCATATGTTCTTCCAAATCAAATACTCTTCCCATTACTCACATTTAAACAAGTAAATCGTGAAAAGACAGGAAGAATTTGAGAAATGGATTTACATGGAGACTGAGAATTTCTCCTGCCTTTCAAATGCTATCAGTAAAATATCCAAAGCTTCCTTACAGTTAAGATATAATAACGTGGTTATCAATTTACGCGACTTGATAGTACGTTGTGGCAAAAAGAGAGTAGGAGAGTAGGTATAGAGATACTCTTGCTGGTTGATCATTAATAGTGTTTTTTTTTTTTATAGATTTTCTCTTTAGCCTTCTTAATTAATGGGAGGTGAATTTTAAACGTTCTCTACCAGTGGAATAGGTACTCTTCTGAAAGAAAAAAAAAAAATTGATTTTGTTGTATAAGAAATTGGACTTGTAAACAATCTATTGTTGGCAAAATTGACAAAGATCTTACTTTGGCATATATTTTAAATTTAATACTAGTAGATGTTGGTCTACACAAAAGATCTTATCTCAAGAAAACTATCTGGCCAATCACTTTTTAAGATGGTATCACTATTACCCCTTTTCTTCTGGTTTGTAGTGCTCATATTTCACTTGCTGTTACGTTCTTAAATTTATCTTGATTATTAGTTATTTTCTTATATTATTTATGTATTATCCAATTGAGATGTCCTGCACAGAATGTCTTTGAAGGAACTAATAGAATGCAAGCATCCAACTGCGTGGATTGAGTTTGAAAAGGGGTTGATAAATGAGGTACACAAAGAAATGGTGTGAAAATTATATTTGCTTCATATTTACTTGATAGAAAATTATTGTGAACAAAAATATGTTTCACTTTAAATCATCTTCTTTAAACATAGACATCATTTAAGAAACAGTTGGACCTAAAATTACGTTGCCAATTAGGTTTTGGCGTACCATTGAAAACTTCCATTTGCTTCAAGAAGCCTCATTTTACTTGCTTCACATCAATCTCACACAAGGTTTTGAAAAGCGGATGCGGTCGCCATAACGGTTGCAGTGGTGTGAATTGAAAAGCCCAGCCCACACTTCTCCTTAAAATCTAGGTATTAAGGAGAGGGAAACTGGAGTCTTATAACTAGCACAGATGGCGCAACTTTAAGCGATGTGGGACCCATTACCAAACGGTACACCAGTCATAGGCTCAACCAAACTCTAATACCAAATTGAAAAGTTCAGCCCATATTTCTTCTTAAAACTGGATTTTAAGGAGAGGAAAACTGGAGCCTTATAACTAGCACAGATGGGACAACTCCAGGCGATGTGGGACACATTCCAACAGTGTGGTTGCGGTTGCGGGGTGTAAAGGCGGTAGTATAACGGTTGCGGTAACCGGAATTGTGATTTATTTTTTATTTTTTATTTTAATGTTGCGTACAATTTGAAATTTTTTTACCAATATGCATAATTTTTCTTCAGAATCACATATATTAGGGTTTTAAATTGATTTTGATCAATTTTTGTTAGTTTTTAAGTATGATCTAATATATTTCATATTTTTAAATCTCTACAACAGGAGTTTTTACATTTTATTTTAATAGTTAATGACTTTAAGAATAATTGATTTTAAATGTCTACAAATTATATTTGACCAATACCTGAACTAACTAAATAAAAAATATTCACAATTATTAAATAAAATGATTATCAAAATAAAAATTGTACTATAAAAAAATTATTTTTTAGACAACACTTTACAACTAACTAAATAAAATTATTTACAATTAAGTATTAAATGAAATGATTGTAAAAATAAAAATTGTGCCATAAACAAAAATTATTTTTGAGTTACTGATTTGATTTATTTTTTTAAAGACATTTTTTTAGACAACCTATTACAGTAACGAAATAAAAAATATTTACAATTATATATTAAATAAAATGATTATAAAAATAAATACAATCACTGTTTATATATTTTTTATTTTAAAATCTAATGTAATGAAATAAAAATTAAAAAATAAATTATAGAGAATAAAAATTCATGTAAAATTTTTTCTTTGGACTTGGATCATTTGAATATTTATTCTTTTTTCGTAAGCTTTTTTTTGTTTGTTTTTGGAAAGGAAGCTATTCACATATTGTAAAAGTATGTAATGTAATGGTGTGTAACGGACTGTTACGGCCGTTATGGTACCGCTACGGCCGTTACGTAGCACCAAAATGGCCGTTACACATGTGAATTTCTGTCACACTGCTATAGTGACCCCTCTCTCTCTCTCTCTCTCTCTCTCTCACACACACACACACACACACACACACACACACACACACACACACACAATAGTTTAAGTTTCAACATGTTTTGAAACTTAGTAGAGACATGCATATGGGGGTAAAATGTGGTTATCATCTACACCCCTCACGTATCATGCACACATGGACGATTATGCGTGCTTTACATGTTGACCAAGGGACGTACATGTGTCAGCCTTTGTCGAACACATGTTTGTGCAATGTTCTTGGGAGATTTGATAGCATTTTAGGTGATGTACCTAAGTCTTAAGTTCAAACCCCTGATCATTACCACAATAGTTATACCATTACACACTATGAAGCATGGACACGCCAGATTTCATGCCGTGGCGGTGTCTGACACGGGGACACGGGGACATGCCGGGGACACGTACGGGACACGCCGGATGGCGTTTCTCTTTAATTTAATTTTTTTTTCACAGGGACACGGTGGAGACACGGCGGGGACATGCGTGTCCTCCAAATCTGGACACAAAGAGCAAAAGAGAAGAGTAAAGGAGAAGATCAAAGGTCAAGAGACAAACCTGGTCTTCAATCCAGTCGACTCGCTTGTCGACCTCCATCCAGTCGACCACCGTAAGTCTCTCTCTCTCTCTCTCTCGCCTGTCGACCTCTATCCATGACCTCGACCTTGACTCGCTTGTCGACCTCCATCCGTAAGTCTCATCTCTCTCTCGTCCCTCTCTCTCGCCTTCCCTCTCTCTCTCTCTCTCTCTCGCGTCGATCGCTCTCTCTTGCTCTCGCGTTGATCGCTCTTTCTTTCTGCTCTGATCTGATCTGATCTGATTCATATAATATATATATGTATTTATTAGGTTTAATATTAATGTATCTATAGGTATAATATATATATGTATTTATTTAATATTAATAAAAAAACATATCTTATATCTTATATTTTATATAATATATATATATTAATCAAAAAGAAAAAAAGTAGATAAAATAAAATAAAAAATTAATAGAATCATATTTATTTAAAAATATAATAATTAAATAAAATAATTAACTTGTATTAAAATAAAAATATTTATATAAAAAAAATTTTTGCCGTGTCACCAGCCGTGTCCGTGCCCCATTTTTTTAAAATTGCCGTGTCCCGTGTCCAGTGTCCGTGTCCGTGTTTGTGTCCGTGCTTCATAGATTACACACGTGGGAGTTGCATCGGCTATCTCCATGCACGTAAGTTAAGAGGTAGGACTTAGGTATGATGAAGTCTTTAGCAAGGCACCATAGGCTCCGGGGTTTTGTGGCTTGGCGACAGATCTGTTGATTGGCATGGCACCCTCATGAGTGGCACCACCTTATGCCACATCCTTATTGAGAGACACCATTGGTCTTATGTACAAAGACTTGGGAATCAAGGCAAATCCTAATTGATTGATATGTCTGACACATTAATTGGCTTATTCTAATAGGATTTCAGGATATCCAGAAAGTTTGTTATGGGTTATGGTTACGGGTCACGTGACTCTCCCTCCCATAAATAAGAGGTGGTGGATCAAGGAAGAGTAGGCATGAAGACATTTTAGGCACAAGACATGTCAATAGGAAGCCTAATAATTTTAGGAGATTTTGTTTTCATTTTTATGTATTTCTTTTTCTTTTTTCTTTTTTATAAAAATTTTCTTATTGGTTATGGAAGACAAAATATATATATATATAAGGATCGTGCAAGGAAAATACTCACTGTTTGATGAATGAATATTGATTGGTTGCATTATAGTGCTTAGTTGGGAGGGTTGAAGTATTTGAATTTGTTTGCTGCTCCTTTTTAATTATGTTTTATATGTATTTATTTAAATGGAACTTAAATTTTGTTTTTTTACAGACGGGAGCTTGCTAGAAATTTTTTTAAAGATGGAAGGCCTTTTGATTGGAAGGTATGTGAGATTATTTCACAGGATTCGATCTTGAAATGACAATTGTATAACTTCTTTGAACTTCCACCATGATGCTTCCCTCTTCTTTTCTCCTTTTGCATTCAGTCTATGGTCTAATGTTAAATTTGTGTGGATTATTATTATTATTATTATTATTATTATTATTGTTGTTGTTGTTGTTGTTGTTGTACTAACAAATATAATAACCTTATAACCAGGCTTGGTGATTATTCTGCTGTCCTAGTTTATGTACTAAACTATTTTTTCCTCATTTGTTTACCCTCAGAACTCACTTACAAGAATAATGATGCATACATTTGGGGTTCTCCACTTGGCATTTTCTCAACAGACAAATAGAAGTTCAGTGATTTAGTGGGGTGTGTATACAACTGTTCCAGCACTCTGCTATATTTTCCCTAGGTTTTGAACTGGGCAGGCTATATCCTCCTTGTATATGATCTTTTGTATAAAAATGGAGTTCATAAATGAGTGTCTTATATACCCGTTAAAAGGGTTCTTTGACAGGGCAGGATAGGCTGGATATAGCAGAATTTGATTATTTTGTTCACACTATATTTGTGTGTTTGTTGGGAAATGTTTAAATTATATAAGGCCATTACCCAATATTGGTCCTGCCCATTCTGGCTGCACCTCTGGCTCAAAACACACGACGAGACTGCCTTGGTCCAAGTGGCAACTCTTAAATTTGTTTACAATGATTGATGGTTCTTTCGTTATCTTGGTGATTTGTATTTCTGCTCCTAAAGAATGCTGTAAAACTATCTGTGCATTGGTTCTTTCTTCGCACTGTTATTAATGTCATCTATTTTTCACTGCAGGGCTTAAAAATTGTATGAGAAGAGGATACGCCTATATAGAAGGTGTTGACGGATTACTTCATGCTTTGAAACAAAACAACTATGAAATGCATGCTTTCACAAATTATCCAATCTGGTATGAGTAATTACTAATTCTAAAGCAAAATGAATCAATTCATTGCTCATTATTATTTATTCTCCGGAAATTTTTACTTTGTAGGTATGAAATGATCGAGGACAAGTTGAAACTCTCAAGCTATTTATCTTGGTCCTTCTGTTCATGTATTACTGGTATTGTCATGGTTGACCTTGTTTGGATTTTGTGTGTGTATTACCGTCAATTCAGTATTAGGAGTCCTTACTATTCTCTAAAAAGTAAGAGTCCCTTGCAAATTCAGTAGCTAAGAGAACTCATCTTGGTGAAAGTATTATAATAACATTTTCTCATGGCAATCTAGTTCAATACATTTTTAAATGTGTAGGCACAGTGACTAGAAGTCTCCACTTGGTGATCAATGCAAGTTGTCCATTTTTATTTCCTTTTGCTTTTGGGTGTTCCATACATCAATTTCTGTTTTTTTTTTTTAATGGAAAAACGTTCTAGTGCAAACATTTGCATTTAAGACCCCGGGAACTAGACTCTTACTAATAGGATATTGGCATGGTGGTTTTCTGTATTAAGCATGATTACAATAACTGTAGTTGGTAACTTCTACCCTAAATGCAGGGAAAAGGAAGCCCGAGCCTGATTTTTACTTGGAAGTTCTGAGGCATCTTGATGTTGAGCCAGCAAGCTGTATCTTTATTGATGACAGGTTATTCTTTTGTTTGTCCATATATTTCTCAGTTGTAAAAGAAAATATATAGATTTTTGCAAGTGAAAAAAGCAAAAAAAAAGAAAGAAAGGGAGTTGTTTAAACTTGTACTGAAGCAGTTGACTCATATTCAATAATTCTATCCTCTGGACAGCAGTCTGTAAATACAGTTTTCCTAATCTGTATGCCAATTTTGCCTGGTTTAAGGCATTGGCATTTTGATCTGTGATAATGTAGGGTGGATAGCATTGTTGGAATAGACTAGATGTGGGGTGTTTTCTTTTTTCCCAACTTTCTTTCCTAACATGAAATTTTGGGTTCAAACAGAATATGCTTGTGAAGATATTGACCAGGGCGTGTCTTGGCTTGACAAATGGTCACAAATTAGTCAATGCTAACATATTGTTTCAACATACACAATTTGCTCCTCTTAAGTTTTTTCCAAACCTTGTCTGAATCTGAAGTAATAGAGTTCAAGACAAAGCACCAAACTAGGTCCCAAACAAGAAAGAATACAATGAGTAGACATTGCTTTAACCCTTTGTCTCTCTCTCTTGGCACTAGCCCAAATCTGCATTTTTGCCAAACTAATGTAACTCATCCTTTGGATAACATTTGCTAAAAAATTTGGTACACAAAAACTTCAGGCCCATTAAAAAATTGTATACACAGACACATGTATATATACATAAACATATTCAGAAAAGAAAATGGTAGAAGCAAAGATACGGGGGAGATGGGATGCTATACAATCTTATAAGCCTCTTGAGTACCAAGAAGACATAAGTTAGAAGATTTTTGTTTGCTTTTTTCTGGCCTACCGGGGGTCGGGTGGATGGTTAACATAATGGGAGATCAATAAAGGTAGCGCAATACACTGAGAGCAAGGGGTGGAAACAGATAATAAATATCAAATTCTATTCAGTTTAGACATTATTTTTCTGTAAGCTCTATTCTATTTGACAAAAATGAGCTATACATGGCCTTTGTACTAAAACAACTAGAGACTAGAGGTTTAGTGCTTAAATTTCTGTAGTAACCCTAAACTTGGAAGCCAAAATTTGTGTATTGAAATGACAACTTTATTATTAGGGTCCTCCCAGAGACCCCAAATAAAGTACAAACTAAATTACCAACTACGCACGATGAGATATGGACCCCACAACCATATAGTTATGGGACCCGCACCTTGTTGTAAGTAGTTGGTAATTTAATGTGTGATCTCTAGCATTTTTGTTATTATTATTATTATTATTTTTTGGGACTGCTAATGAATGAAACTGGAACCCCGACCCTCTTTTTTAGATAGTATACCAGCTCATTTACCATTGTGCTTGATTTTACAAAAATAAGAGCACCTTAAAATGCTACAAAAAGTTCCTTGGAAATTATGACAATAAGTACTGCTTCTGGTGAACTACTATATGAAGTGATGTAGGACAGCACTAGTAAGATGGATTTTGACGGAGGCTCTGCTAAATTTGTACAAATGACTGAAATCTAATCCTAACTTAAAAAGCAGATAGCGTGAACTATTTCCTAATGGTTGGTTGTTGTTTCTTTTCATTGTTTAGAATAAATAAGTATATGAGGATAATTTGGAGGCACATAACAATAAAAATACAACTGGGGGAAGGGAAAGACAGAGGACATTGCTTAATGATTACCTACTCATTTGTGTGGTTGGTTACCCATATCAGGTTGAGAAATGTCGAGGCTGCAATGGATGCTGGCATCATTGGTCTACATTTCAAGGATGTGAATTTACTGTATCAGGATCTCTCTCTCCTAGGCATTGATATTTCAGCAAACAAACACAATAGAAATCAAGATCCAGCCGAGCATGAACAAGAACACTTGTCTTGAGTTCTGTAAGCTCTTACCGTGATCCTCGTGTATTTTTCTTACATATTTTCATATATATATATATATTTCCTGGATGATAGCAGAAATTAGTTTAAGATGGTATGGAAATCATTTTATTTCTGAAATTCCAAATCATTAGTTCTGGAGTACTTGCTCGTTTTTACTTGTGAACAAGTTGGTCCTTGAGGATTTTCATCCATCTCCTGTAACAGTAATATGTGTTAAAAAGGGCTTTGTGTTGAGGATATAAATTATTATTTTGGGTGAATAGGATATAAATTATTAACTTGCCTTTCTCTCTAACAGCTTAAGCTTTTAGATGAGTAACTAACAATTCAATATGGTATCAGAGCAGGTAATAGATCCTATGTTGAACATCACCGCCTACCTGATAATTAAAATACTTGCACACGTTTAGTCTGATTATGAAGGAGAGCTTGCCACGTGAGGGGGTATGTTGAGGATATAAATAATTAAGTTGCTTCTCTCTCTAACAACTTAAGTTTCTAGAACTGTAAGATCTGAATTGCAGAATTTGGTCAAACTAAAAAAGGAAAAGAAAATAGAAATATTTGTCATCCTGATGCCGTTAACAAAAGAAATACTCTCAGTATATCATAATTAGATTGTTAAAATTTTATTTAAGGAAATGAGTCTCTTCATGAATGATTGATTGCAAGACACCAGCTGACGCATGGCAACTATTTGAATAGCTGCACACATACCACCTCGTGCATTTATCTTTTTCTTTATGATTTGTTAAATGGTGGATTTTTTATCTTTAATTTTACATTTTTCTTTTATAATGCCTTAGGAAATGACTTTATTGGTATAAATATGATCAAGCTTGGTACTAGTCCTGAATATGTGCACTATGAAAATATGTTGGAGAACTTAATGAATATACTTCCAAACTTTTAGCATGTATACTCCCAAACAGCTGGACAAACTGAAAGAGTACTTCAGCCACATAATATGCATGTTTAGAAATTATGGTCAAGCTTGGTACTAGTTTTTAAAATTTTGTAATGTCATACCCGTACCTCATATATGTATTCTGTATTCGTGTCCATGCTTCATGGGTTGTATGTTAAAAATTTGAGAGGTGATGTTTGCATAAGCCGAGCTCATACTGACTGATTCTACCTATTGATTTTGTTTTGCCATGGATGGTCTCCTTAGCTCCATTGCTAATTTGCTTTGTCAGTCTTTTTTTTTCTCCTCTTTGTCTCCCTTGTACCTGGCAGCAGAGAGTAGTTGTCTTGTGCTGTATGGATTTATTATGCTGAATGGATTTATTATGAAGTCATGACGAGTTATTGTTGATATTTTCATTCCGGATGATTTTATTTTATCCGCTGATGCTATTTTTGGTTTAAGCCAATGATTAATGTCTGTCATGTAGGTGGTTTATCCTGATTCATTACCACAAACATAAACCTACAGACTATGGGAAGACACTGTTTTCTTTCCATTCTAAGATGGGTAAAGAGCACTCCAGTCACCAAGAACATTTTCTTCGGGGTTGTGGAAGGAAAACTTGTGTTGTTTCTTAAATGCGTAATACAAACTGAGGGATTCGAATCCTACCGTTGTTTGCTTTTATTTATATATTTATTTTCAACTAGAGACATGAACAGCTTTTCTTTCTTCAAGTAGGGAGACAGCATGGTTAGCAATCCAAAATGACACAGAAAGTGTTTGGGAGGTTGGTGTTGCTAAGTTCTCTGTAGAATTTACTTGTCAAAAATAAAAACAAAGTGCAAAAAAGCTTTAGAAATTGGTTAAATCTGTGTAATTCTTTGCTCTGTAATTATTGTTTTATGCATTAGTTCTTGTCATCTTCTTCATAGGTTATGTCAGGGAATGGAAGAAAAGGAAAATAAATTTTTTGTCCCTTCAAAATTAGGAAACTTGTTCTCTTAGAAATGAGTGGTTTCATTCTGAACCTAAGCTCTGATACTATGTGACACAATCTTAGGTATAACTCAACTCCAAAAGCAAGTTTGTGAATTGAGAATGCTTGTGCTTTTACACTGCACAATTCCCTTATCTCTAGGTGATGTAGGACTTTGCTTAATGTAACATGGTCTTGAAGGTAGCTTCTAGGTTTAAGTTCTATCCAAGACAATGTCACATAATATTATCAGAGTTGGACATACCGCAGAGATGGATAGGGTGCATGTCCCAAGCCCTGCACGCTAGGCATAAAGGAGGGTGTGAATCCAGTATCACATTGTCCAGGTGAAAAGAGATTATACAGTGTACATGCATGAGGACACTAATTTCACAAACTAATTTTTGAATTGAATTCTATCCAAGACTGCCACAACAACATGATCCTTTGAGATTAACCATATAAAGATAATTATCGATAAACTTGAGATTAACCATTTAAAGATAATTATCAATAAAGTCAAACCAACCACTTGAAAGTGGCAGAGTGCAGTAGAATTAGAGCCATTATCATCACAATCAGTAGAAAGCATCAAAGCAGGTGATAAACCAGGTCAACATATCAACATGCAGGTACGGATTGATTGTTCAATTTCCACTATAATTTATAAAACAAAATGAACTTGATTAATTTTCTTCACAAAACCCCAAACTGTTCATAATGCACAGATGGAATGAATATAAATATTATACAACACGACATTTATAACACATAACAGATCAACACAACATAATGTTGTCTATTAATATAAATGTTTCCCATGTTCTGAAAAAAAACAGGTCAAGAAGGTGATAAACCAGGTCTAGACACTATCACCCTAAAAGCAACAATAAACCAAAAAAACAGGCCCTGGAACGAAATCAAACTCCACAAGAATATATTGCCCCCAAGAAAGTAGTACTTTCTTGATAAAAGATTGATGACCAACTCCATCCAAGCTCTCATGACTTATTGAAATTTGGTGAAAGCTTGTCCCCAGTTTTACGAGCTTGAGGTACTGACCAGCTTGCGCTCTCAGGATAAATATTTGCATATGCAGACAGAGTGACCAATCATTAAACTACCAGAGATTCACCCTCCTGTCACACATCTTGTGAGAGAATATAATCATCAGAAGCTTAAGAAAATATGTGGGTCCATTTGATGATCCATGGTTTTGAAAAGAAAAGCCTTGTGTGCTCCTCATCTAGAGATACCAAGCCATCATAGATACCACTTTGCAACATCAAAACTTGGTTTAATAAATTTCACTTTCCATCTTTTGCAGATTGAAGTCCCAAGGCATGAGCAAACATTCTCTTTGCAGCTCCTGCATGCTCCTCTTTCAAATTGTCTTTGTGCACGCCTATCTCACTTCTTCGTGGTCGAGATATTCCAGACTTAGTGGGTGTTTTGTCAGCTGGTCTCGGTGCCACCTTCTTTTCAGTGTGCAATGATGCACTATCATTTAAATTACCAACTTTTGGTTTACGAGGATATGGGTTCTCTTTATAAGTTTTCATGCTCAAATGGGTATTATTACATTGTTCCTTCTCTTGAATAGTCGTATCATCAGTTTGCTCTCCATATTCTGTAGAATCCCTAGGACTGACCACTTGATTGGATGGATTGATTCTTCGCCCAAGAGCATGTGCAATCATACGACGAGCAACCACAGGAATGCTTCGGGGCTTCTGCTTCGTGGGTTCATTCGTGTCGCTATCATATCTTGAAAAGATGCGCTCACGGGCAGCCAGATAAGCTGCTTCTCTTTCCTCAAGTGAAGATTGAACAGTAGTTGTTTCTGCCTTCGACACTGAAACACATTAAAAATAAAAAGGCTCAGATTCCATGCAAGATAAATTATATTTGGTAGCCTTTATCCCAAGGTTATATTGGTGTTGAAACAAACAGAGCATATCCGAGTGACATAAAATCATTACATTTGATTGTGATGTTTGAACTTTGAAAGCCATAAGATGAGGCAGTAAAGTAGAATGTTGAATACATTCATTTTGGACAGATATAGGATTTGTTTTAAAAAAAAAAAAAAAAAAAAAACTATCTTCTTCAGTTGCAAGAGAGAGAGAGAGTATTGTGAAGATCATATTTGAAGTGGTGATGGGAAGCAGTAGTGAACAGCCACAACAATTTAAACATGCAAGCCTCACAAGCAAAGGCTTTTATGAAGTGTACCCTTTCTGTCTCTCATGCCATGATGCTTTAGGTGTCACATTCGTTGTAATACCCAAGGTTTTGGATGTATAATGACTCAGTACAGATCTAGAAAATGCCTACAAAACTTCAAAACCTTGGGTATTATACTACTATTACGAAGAAAAAAAAGAGAGATTATGAAAGTAAACTAAAAGTCAAAATTCACCACAATAATTCTATTTAGTTGCCTTAAAATAAGGGAAGCATCTTCCTACATAAAAACACCAGTCTAGGCTAGAAAATACGGGATGAGGTGTCATGGTATATGCTATTTGCTAATGATATTGTCTTAATGGATCAAACATGCCATATGATATATGCAACACAGCAATCATTTGCTAATGATACTGTCTTGGTGGATGGAGATTAGTTAAAGCACACAGTTTAGCTCATTGCAACGGACAATTTGTAATACCTAACTTTATGTAACTAGGTTATATAAAACAATTACAAATTCTCTCTCAATAGCGTATTTTTCCTGCTATAGTCCAACTGCTGCTAACCACAGTAATTCAGATATAATGCATTCCTAACCTTTATAAATTTCCACCCAAAACCATCCACAAACAAAGTCAAAAAGCAATGGAGCACGATTTCACAGATTCCTCAATGCCAAAAATTCACAACTATGAATAACTCCTTCAACACCTGAGTGACACCATCTCAGATCCGCTAAGACTATTGACAAATGTTAAGATAAGATCAGAATTTTCACTGCAATGGGACATAATTTTAAAAATATGTTGATAGATACAAAGAGATTTTAAAATGATACTGACTTCTCATATTAAGCCACAGTTGAGTCATTTCATCAAATTAGTATACAAAAAAATTCTGAATATATGGGTACTAATCAAGAACTTAACATCTCATGTTATTTCAGGGGGAAAATGGTGTTGTACTTTTTTACTAATAAATTATCCAATAGTCATCCAAGAGAAAGAAAAAGCGGGTAGCAATGAGCATAAACATAATGTGCATTTGAGGCAAATACAAGTGGCCCAATGATCTAGATTTGCTTTATTGGGTGCAAAAAAAAAAAAAAAAACCAGTATTAACCTGGGGAAGCTTTGTTTCTCCTTAATATTTGATGTGATGTTGTCAGAGGCTGAAGTTCATCATAATGCCACAATAAATCACTGACAAGGACAGAAGGTCTGCAATTCAACAATGAAAAAATAAAGATTAGCAGGGAAAGGGGACAAGAAAATTCTGTTGACACTGCCATCACCAAGTTACCTTAACTAAAATTATATTGACACAACAATACTCAGTCTATAGCCTTTCTAAAATTTAGATTGAAGGCCAGACAGCAACCAAAACAAAGAAAACCTAAAGTTCAAAAGACCCATTTGAAAAAGATGACGAATACAGGTCTTACTGAAAATTTTAAAAGCAAAGCTGGTTGAAGTAATAGTGGTAGTGAAATAAGCGTCGGTACGTATCAATCCTAATACAAGTGTGGGACAATCACCTAACACTTGTCCTGAGATCCTAAATTAAAAAAAAAAAAAAAAAATTAAAAACAAACAAAACGCCAATGGAAAAAATCAAATGACCATACAGACCACCAACATCTATATTACATTGACTCTTCTAAATTTGTGTACCCATGTAGTGTCTAACACTCAATACTTGAATCAGGGTATAAGATGGAGCATGCCAGTCCACCTCCTATCAATGATATGCCTTATTTCCCAGCATTTAGCAGGAATTGTTCATACGTAAAATCGTAATTATTGGTAAGGGCCTTTTTCACATAAAAAATGAAACTTTTGTCACAATAGAAGAAGTAATGTGGATTACTCAAAAATCAAAGTCACTTTGTTTTATAGAAAGAAGACATCAATGAACTCCTATGAAACGGTTTCACAGGATTCAACCAATTGTCTTGCTTGTAGAATATCATTGAGAAATAGAAATCCGTGTAAAACACATTACAAGTTTAACAAAATAGCTCAGATTCTAATAATAAAAATAAAATAAAAATAAATTTATACCTATTAATCCTTTCTCCGTTAAACTTTAGAAATTACTCTTATGTTGGATTTTTTTTTATTGTCTTCGGATGAAGTATTCATATATATATGACTATAACTAATATATAAAACTATATATTTGGGTGTGTTCCCCATGTGTCATGTCCTAATTTTTTAAAAAAATTGATGTGTCAGTGTGCCCTTGTTTAGGTCAGTCATATTTTTATGGTCTATCATCTGGTATGACTTGACCTTTCTCATTAATGACAAAGTATTACACAAAATAAATGACATCACATATTAATGGAGGGTTTTTTAATGGCGGGGAGCCAAACCACCATTCATCTTTCTCCACAACCCAAGCTAGCATTGATCTATTTGGGATGTTTTCTCTCAAGTCCCAATATTAAATAACATGAAGCATGTCAGCCTTAAGTCATTATTAATATTAACAAGTGTAATATGGACCTGTAGGTCCTGCATATGTGCGTATACAAAGGATATGCAAATATGCTTTAAGCATAACATTCGCAAACATAATGCACAGACAGACAGGCTGCAAGTACTGAAAAAGTAATGTGAAGAATTCTATGCAGGCTAAAGGATTCTCTTTTCACATACATCGATGTCTCTGGACAATGCTCCAAAATTAAATGCCGATCATCTCCTTCACCAACAGAATGATGGGAAAACCTAGAACAATAAAACAACCACAAGAATTCATCTTAAAAGACCATTAAGTAGGGAAAGAATGACATATTATACAATCAACATAAAATTTTCCCCAACAAAACACTGGATCAACATAAAAGACGGAAAAATAAATTATAAAAGAAAGGATAAAGATAAGTACCCAAAAATATCTGCAAGGCGATGCAAGAGAAGGCGGTTGTATGCATTCATAGGTTCCAGCTCCAGCACCCCATCTGAGCTGCAATACATCATCAGTCATTTCATACACTTTCCCCAACACATAACTTCAAGTCCGATTCTTAAAACTAGAAACATTGACAAAAATAACAACACGAACATCATGTAAAGGCAGATTGCTATAGACGACCAATTAGAACTAAAGGAATTCTCCCTTCTACATATTAATTGAAGAAATTACAAATAACTATGGGTGGGTGGCGTCATAAACATATGAAAGATGGCAAGCATAAGGAACTCCATTTTAAAAATAAATTACTAATGAATGACAAACTTAAATGGGTAAAACTTTTGATAAGACGTAATGTGGATAGGAGAGGCTGAACAAAGGAAAAAAAACGTGTAAATAATTCAACTGATTAACAGCCAAGTGAGAGCTGGCTAGTTGACAAGAGAGAGAATAAAAACACAACCAAACAGGCCCTAAATATTTGAGAGAGATTAGGCTGATATTTTGGCCATGTACAACAAAAAATTATAGATGCAACAGTAAGAAAGGGTGATATTAGAAATGTTAAGAAAAAGAAAGACCTAAATTGACATGGGATGTCGTAGTAAAAAAGACAATGAATTTATTTTATTTAACTGGGCATATAGTTCTTGATTGAGGAATTGCGAAAAAAGATTCATGTAGCTAACCCCACTTGAGTGGGACACAAAGCTTGGTTTGGTTATACAGGCTTTGTTTTGAGAAAGAAAGGCCCAAGTGCTTTAAGTTTGTGTTGTTTTTCTGTGATTTGGTTGGAAATAAATGCTACGATTTTTTAGGACAAATTATAAAACAATATTTGTCATTTGTTTTCTTTTGGAGCTTCAGAATCATCTGCTTTTTAAGGGGATCCCTTTGTTTTTGATTTATAGAGACTGGCAAGTGGTGTGTGATATGAAATTGTCATTTCCTTTTTCTTTTCTTTTTTTTTTTTTTTGTTGCACTTATTGTCCTCCATTGTACCCTTTCGTACTTCTTCTATCACTTAATAAAATTTTATTATCCAAAAAAGCCAAAAAAAAAAAATAGTTTATTACACCACAGATGTCCTTGCATCCTAATCTGGCACAGTTGCATAACTCCAATAAGAAACGTATGGGTTTCTATTTATTAAACTGAATTGCCTAGTTAAACAAACAATTCAACTCAAGTAGCAATATCACCATCAATCAAAAGACACCTTGGATCATCTTGAAGAAAATTTATAAAGGCTTCCTCCATAGAAAGAACAAGGTGCTTGCAAGGAAGATTGTCTTTAACAAGGAAAGCCAACTCCTCAACCTGCATTTTAATAACTTGATATTAATTAAAAAAAGCAAATAGACTCAAAAAAATTATATAGACAAAATAATGCTTTTGGGGGGTCTGTTTTTATGGGTGAGGAAATAGCCTTGTTAACAAAGGCATCAAAAAGAAATAGCTACCAAAGTGTTATTTAAATCACAAGCTTAAAAGATAGTATGTGTGGTTATTTGTAAGCAAAAACATCATATAATACTGCTTGGTATCGGGCATGAAATTTGTAGCATCTGGCAAGACAAATTATGTTTCTTAAATGTAGAATTAGATGAGTACAACATCTCTGGTAGATGAAACACATTAATAACAAGCTCTAATAAACAGGTTGGAAGGGTTCAATTAATTTACAGCATAAAAATTGCCTACGAAATAAGAAGTATGCTGATAAGCACACTGAGATATTTAGGACACTACGATAAATAAATTACAAAATTAAATCATGTAATTTCGCAATTACAGATAAAATATGATTATGCCTTGCAAACATAAACTGTCTATAAAACCAACTGACTAATTTTATAAAATGTCAAATAAAACTATGACAATTATATCAAGAAAAACACGAAACAATAAATGCAAAATGTATACTAAAATGCAGCACCAATGGAAGTAATATGCATCCAAGGCAAGATGGAAGCCCAAAAAAAAAAAACAATAAAACAACTAGCATGTAACATTGAAGCAATCCAACAGTCACCAGCAAACAACACCACCATTACAGCCAAAGACATCAAGGCCAAGAGAGAACAATCTGCAACATATAGTTTTCACAGAAGACCTTGTTGAGATGTGCTTAAAAATTCACATTTTTCTTGAATTTTACAAATGTTTCAATTTCTCTAGATTTTTAGTTGATCCCAACACAATTAACATTTCAAAAAAATAACCAATTTCAATAGATTATTTGTCCTATGTCAAATTACTTTTCTATTAGGGTACCTCACCAGATACCAACTCAAGTTCTACCTAGATTGCTTAGTTCAATATCCATGAAAAATTTACTAATGGAAAAATCAGTACTCAACTTTCTTTCAAGACTCGCATCAACCCCCCAAAGAAAACTGACAACTCCAACCTTAGCGGGCTCTCATCAATGTCAAAAGTACTTCAATAACTAATCTATTCCACTACAACACTTTTATGCTGTGTTTGGTTGGGGATTTGGGAAACACAGCTTTAGTGATGCCTTACAGTATTCAATTTGGGAATTCAAATCAAGTCCATAACACACTGTACTAAAGATTCCATTTTCCCAGCAAACAAAACCTAATTCTTACAACTAAAGATGAGTTTTTTTCCCCAATCATTCCTTTCCCTCCTATAGTTCTTATTTTCCTCTACGGTTAAGAAGGCAAATAGTTTTGTCCAACCCAGGTAGACGCATAAAATTTCAACAGAGCATTCAGATTGAGAAATTTGATTCACAGATTAGGTTGCCCAAACAAGACCAAATTTAGGAATTTTTTTATTATTTATTTTATACTTGCGAACAATGGGGGATTCAAACCCTAATTCAACAAAGCGAGACCCATGAAAAGATAAAATTCGAATTTGAGAAGCAAAGTACAGTTTGTTTATACGCATACACAGAGAGAATCGAAGATTAAAATAGGATTACCATTGCGAATTGCGTGAGACTCATTCTGAGAAGTCCAAGTCCAAGTCGAAGGGAACTAAACTGTGTAGCGTAGAGAGAGAAAGAGCTCTACGTTGTTGGAATACCAAGTCAAAGGTCCACATATATTGTTCTGATTATCGGTAAGATTTTGGATTCTATTTGTTCTTAACGTACTCTTCAAGTAAAAAGTACTGTAATAAAAATAATAAAAATAAAAGTCTAACAAAATAAAATTTTTATTTTACTAATTTAAATTATAATTTTTTAATTTTTAATTTAAATTATATTTTTATTTTTGTAAAATAAAACTGAAGAAAAAAAATTATATTTTAATTATTAAGTTCAACGTAAATTTATGAAAAATATCTAAAAAAAAAAAAAAAAAAAAAAACAGCGGGTCCCACTAGAAGACTCCATCAAAATTTCAAAAACAAATCCCACGAGACTCTTTCAATCTTTGCAAAACCTTCAATGTCCCGCCAAGAAGCATCACTCCACAAGTCAACATCAATAATTGGCGCTCCAGCAGAAAAAGACAGAGACCATAGAAGATAAAGATTCTCTACAGATATCAGGAAAAGGCACGCCAAAGAAAAACAAAAAAGATTTTCGTAGATATTTTGGGTCTGTAATTATTTGAGTCTGTCAGTAATAAGGATTTTCCTTCACTCACTACTTTAATAAAGTAGATATCCCCTATCTTGCTTTATTAAAGAAAAGCTGTGAAAATCTTTATACATATCTTGTAATAATTTATAGTGTCAAAATTTTGTCAAAAAAGAAGGATTGAATGATATGCGATGGGGCCCAAAGCAGTACCCGATATCATTATCCTAATCTTTTATTGATAAAATTTAAATGTTTTGAGTCAAATATGCATATAATTGGAGGCATATATTTTTGTCTTTATTTTGTTTCAAAAGTCAAGGTCTAATAGTCATAGGTATCTAGGTATTGAATTTGGAAAATCCATAGACGTGGAATGGATATGGATTTACAACTTCTTTTTTGTTTTATTCCTTTTCTAAGTTGTATAAATTGGCATGTTGGCCAACGGATTAGACAGAACGAAAAATACAGAGAACACACCACTTCACTCTGCTTTGTAATTTCCAACCCCTCTCAAAAAACCTCTAAGTGTATTTTCAGAGTTTCAGAGTCTGTAATATAATCTTTGTAAGTATATTTCTTATTAATATGAAGTGTGAGTAGTTTCTCTTTTTCCTTAAATATTTCGAAAGGGTAACTCTTCTATTCTAGAAATGTATTTTCTTTTTGGGAAAAATTAAGTTTATGGAATGCTTATTTGCTCATTAATATTACATGCTTTGAACCTTCGTAGTATCTTCAGTTTTCTATTTTGTTACTGAGTGACCTTAGCTGAAGGGCCCGTTTGAGCCGTGGATAGGCGTTGGAGGGCTAATTGTAGGCAGAAAGGGAAAAGTAAAAAATGGAAAATAAAAATATACTATGTTGAATGAGGCTTAGTCTCAAGGTGGGAGTACATGTAATGAAAATAAACATTTCATAAAAAGAATTTTTGCCATAGAAAATAATTTTAGAATAAAAGGAGAGCAACCCGAGTAGAAATATTAAGGAAATATTATATAAGAATTTCAAAAAATCAAAAAATTCCTATGCCCCTAGAAGTAGACAATAATTTTCAAAAAAAAACCCAAAATTCCTTAGACGTAGACTTTAACTTTCAAAAAATCCAAAAAATCCAAAAATTTAGTTGATATAGATTTTAACTTTCACTAGACTTAGACTTTAGAAATCTTAGACGAAGACTTTAGTTTTAAAATCACAAAGTTTGTTTAGATGTAAATTTTATTTCCAAAAAATTAAAAAATTAAATCAAAAAATTAGTATATGCCCTTAGACGAAGATCTTAGGAATAAAATTAAAATTAGTATTGAGTCAATACAAGAATTAGAAGATCAAAAATTTAGATATCAGTTTCTTTTATCATTAGCTTCTTACAGATCCCTAGAAAATTACAGTTTAAAAAATCAATTTCTGTTATCATTAGCTTCTGGCAGATCCCTAGAAAATTACAGTTTAAAAATTTCTCAGATAAATAGACATCTAACTGTAAATCAAGAAGCCTTAAAATTAGCTATACAACAGCTAGAAGATCTTTTAGCATAACTGTAGAATTAGTCAGATAATTCTCAGCCCAATCCCAAATAGTGGTAAACCACTAACTCACAACCCAAAAAATGGTATCAGAGCAGTGTTCGGTTTTAGGACAGTTTTAGTTAGTTTATGCATTTTGCTTATGGTAATAGAGTAGTTTTTATTTTTGGAGATTTTAGTTATAAATTTCATATTATAGTAGCTTTTAATAATCTTAAATTAGGAGTTAATTTTGTGTATGAAAAGAGTAGAGTATCTAGATTTAGAACTCAGCAGCCATAACCATCGCCTTAGCATAAATAAAAATAATTTCCGTTGTAATTTTGAAAATAGTTATACCCACCAGATTCATAGTGAACATAATCCTCAGCTAAATAGTATCATAGATTATCAGATAAATTTTGCAGAAAATATTAAAAAGGACATAGATAAAATTAGTAATCTTTTTATTTCATCCATAGAACATCTTCGTAATAATCGCAGCTTAATTAAAGATCAAGATAAAAAATTAGATTATATTCAAGATCAGTGTAGTTCCATCCTACAAAAAAGAATAGATTTAAATTTAGAAAAATTTCCTACTAAGCTAGAAATAGAAACATTAATTTCAGCTACAAATCAAATAGCTAAACAAATAGAACAGATTAATCAAATTCAAGATAATTTAGAACAGAAATTAGAAATTTTAGAACAATTAGTCAGGTCTTAGTTTATGAGTAGTGATAAAAAAGCTAATAGAGATTATCTAAATATTTTAAAACAAGCAGAAGATTTTCATAATAATCCAGAAGGAATTAGTATTTATCAAGGAGTAAGTCAATCAGATAAAATAGCAGTAAGACAAAATAATATAGAAATTTTATTCTTAATTAGATTGTGTGAAAAATTTGACTATCTATTAGAACAGATACACAGTTTAGAAAATCGTTTAGCCACTTTAGAAAAAATAGTACCTCAAAAAGGAAAAGGAGTAGAAGGACCTAACAGACCCCAATCTCAGATAAACGAGGAAGATATAGCTAAATATTTTGAAAAGCTTAAATTACCACCAAAGAAACCTATTTGTAGAACTTACAGAAAATAAATATGTTTAAACAGCTAATAAAGGGTAGCAGTAGTAAAAAGCGTAATGATGATGAAGATATTAAAGTAGAAGAGTTTATAGATGTAGAACAACAAATAGAAAAATTTAAAAAAGAAAAATTAGAATTAATCCCAGCTAAATATGTGTACAAACTAGGAAAGATACATAAAAAACAATATTTATTTAAACATTATGGTGAACAAATGATTAGTGTAACTCAAGAAGACGAAAAAATAGAGCTAAATTTAATAGAGAGAGAAAGCTATAAATATGCAGTAAATGAACACCTTAAAATGACCCACTTAGGATTAGTAGTGGTAGGAGTTAAAGCATTAACTAGAGAAAATTTAGGAGCTAAAGTTTTTGTATGTCTTTATGATGATAGATTTAATGATGTAGGACAGAGTATCTTAGGTAGTTATGAATTAGATATGAACTCAAAGGGAGGAATAGTTTATTTTACACCAGATTTCTTACTACCAACCTCGACCTTTCATAAAAAGATAAAAATAGGAATAAAGAGTAGAGGATACAAAATGAAAAAAGGAGAAAAGAATTTATTAGTATGCACAGGATTTTTAGGATTAGCAGTTTCAGAAAGTAATACTCACTATAGACTTACAAATGATCAGATAGTTAAGTTATTAGGAGCAAAAGGTATAAAAGCATTACCAGCTAAAAAATTTAGTTCAGAAGATAATGCAGCCCTAGATTGGAAATTAGGAGATTTTTTAGGACAAAAGAGATTAGCCCCTCAAGATAATTTATTATATCAGGCAGCAGATGGAAATTATGCAGTAAGATTTACTCAGTATACTTATGTAGCACCAGAAAAATCCGAAGATGATGAATTCAGTAGCATAGACAGAGAAGAAAATCAAGATAATCATAGTGAAATAAATCAGCTTTATGTAATAACAGAAGAAAAAACAGTATCACAGAACAAGATATATAATATTGATGAGATAGATTTAGAAAATTTCACCTTAGAAGATATGAACAAGATATTAGATGCCAGATATGCTGAATACTTAGCTAGAGGAGATACCCATGATGAAGCAGTGTCATTTTTAGATCAAGAATTCCATACAGAATATGTAGATGATATTATAGAAGATATTATACATCCTAGTAAAATATTTAGAATACCAGAAAAACCTAAGATAGAAGATACTAAAATAGTAGAACACTTTAAGTTAGAAGATACTTTTTATATGAACACAGAAAGCACAGGAACTAGTAACCCCCATTCAACTGTACAAGACCCAGTAGAATCGATGCATTATGAAGTAGGAGGAAGAAGACCATTAGGCAGTTCAGGAAAAAGTCATGCAGATCCAAATAAGAGTTATAAGTTTCATGGAAAGCGTAGACCATTAGATATGAGCATACAATTACAGCCGGTTAATAGTCAAGGAACCCTTTTAGACTTAGCTAGATTCGACCCCCAGATATGGCAAGTAGTAATAGAAAGATGGGAAAAAGATGCGGTAAAAGCATGGATGACCAATCCCTATGAATCAACAGATATGTGGGAATACATGGAAACACTTTTAGGAGAATCAGCTTCAAATATTTATTTAACCTTTAAAGGAAAATATGAAGAGACAATTAAACAGCTTAAAGAATTAGGAAATAACCCATGGAATTTTACCAGTTTTATTAAAGAGATACTTATAGGATACGACCCTTCTAGACGAAATGTTTCAGCTCAAAGTTTAGCATTAACTGAATTAGATCAGATAACATTAGGAAGTTGGAAATATATTGTACCTTTTAGTAATGAATATTTAGCCTTAGCAGCTAGAACAGGAAAAAGTTTTGATGAAGAAATAGGAAGTAAATATTTTAGAAAATTACCAGGAGAACTAGGAAGAGAAATAGAGAATAGATGGTCAGTTTATTATACAGGATTAGCAGAAAAAATAGCCACAGGAGAAATAACAGTAAGAGGAACTTTAGGAATAGGACCTAGAATAATTTTTACATTTCATCAGCTTAGAGAAAAATGTATAGAAGTTAAAATACAGAAAGATTTGAAAAAACAAAATTATGGTTTTTGTAGCAGTGTAATATATACCCCTCAACAGTATGAAGATAACTATAATAGGAAAAAATACAAAAAATATGGAAAATATAGAAAAGATAAATATTGGAAGAAAAATTATAGAAAACCCTGGAAAAGACAGAAATTCATTAGGAAAAGTAGAACTTTTAATAGGACAAACTATAAGAAATTACCCAGAGATGAAAAAGATAAAAGAAAACAAAGATATGTTAGGAAGCCCAATAGTAAAAAATGTAATTGTTTTATATGTGGAGAACCCAATCATTTTGCAAAAAACTGCCCAAAAAGATACAAGCCTAATACTAATAAGCAGATAGAAAGATTAAATATTATAGAAGATTTAGAAGAAGATATAGTCAGCATAACTAGTGATGATTCAGATGTATATAGTATAGTCAGTGATTATGAATATCAATTAGAAGCTATAAGCTCAGACAGTGATTCAGGAAGTGATACCAGTGTAGATAATCTTTTAGGACAGCTTAACCAAGAAATAGGAAAGACTCAAGATATTTTCTTTATGATGGAATGTAATCCAGATACTGAATGTCAGCATAGTTTTCAAATAGGATTAGGATTTGATACAACTAGATGCAGCTATTGTAATTGGTTTCCAGCAAGAGATAAGAGAGCTCAGTGTTTATTATGTAGCATAACTTACTGTATTATTTGTTTAGAAAAACTAAATATGACACATAAGATAAAATTAGAAAATACTAGAGAAGATAACAGTATAGAAAGCAGAGAATTACGACTAGCAAATAGAGAATTAGAAGTACAAATAAGAGAACTTACATTTCAAATTAGAGAAATAGAAACTAAAACTAGGTTTGACATAGACTGTCTAGAATTAGAAAATAAACAGCTTAAACAACAGTTAGAACAGTTTCATAGTGAATACCCCTTAAAAGATAAGATAGTTGAAGATCATATGAACTCTTTAGAATTAGTCAATTTAGTAGATTCTCAACCCTTTAGTCAATACTCTCAGACTCAACCAGATAGTACCTATTTACCATTTAATTACCCTGTTATACCCAAGTCTACTTTAGTCGAGATTTCTTGTGTAATTAAATTTGTAGAAAAAACCCTTAGCATAGATGCCATGATAGATACAGGAGCCAGTAAATCATACATAGAACAACATGTAGTTCCACCAGGATGGAGCACAGCCTTAGCAACACCAGCTTTAGTCAGCATAGCAGATGGCACCAAACAGACATATACCCATTGCATTAATGGCGCCCAGATTAGTTTTCACCATCTAGGTTCTCAAGATCAGCACATCGAATGGTTTCCATTACCCCAAGTTTGGATAGGAAATAGCAGACAGAATCATCCTTTCATTTTAGGACTTAATTTTATACTTAGTTTACAAGGCGGCATGTTTATCAGCCAACACAACATCAGCTTCTTTAAACGAACTGTTCATACGCCCACAGCGTATTACCTTAGCACCCTAGCACATTCATCAGAGTTGCGTGCGAAGCGTGGTGGTACCATAGATCAAGTGCCCGTTAGTTTATTATTTCCTAGTAGAAAGATTTTTCCCGAGATAGCCCAAACATACATACCTAAAGAGATAGTAAACCCTTCTTTAGAAAAATTAGAAAGTTATGAGATAGAAGATTTCGAAGAATTTCATTTTGACGATAAAGAAGATTATTGGAACTTAGAGGATTTTCAACAAATAGCTAATTTAGAATTAATTTTTGCAAAAATAGGAAAAATAAAGAAAAAGCCGACATACAAAAGAACAGAAAATGATTTAAATGAGATAATAAGATTAGCAGAAACAACAGAAATATTAGGGGAACAGCCCATGAAATATTGGGAGAGAAATAAAGTTTTAGCTAGTTTAGATGTAAAAAATAGAGATTATAGGATTACCTCAGCACAAATAGATCACACACCAGCAGACATAGAAGAATTTAGAACTCAGATAAAAGAGTTATTAGATTTAGGAGTAATTAGACCTAGCAATAGTCCGCATAGAAGTGCAGCATTTATGGTTAGAAATCATGCAGAGATAAAAAGAGGAAAAGCTAGAATGGTAATAAATTATAAAAGATTAAATGATAATGCAGAAGATGATAAATACAATATACCAGATAAAGATCAGCTTATAAATAGGATACAGACAGCAAAGATATTTAGCAAATTTGATTGTAAATCAGGATTTTGGCAGATAAAAATGGAAGAGGAAAGTATACCATGGACAGCTTTCTGTTGCCCACAAGGACATTATGAATGGCTAGTCATGCCCTTTGGATTAAAAAATGCACCTTCCATATTTCAGCGTAAAATGGATAGTATATTTAATAAATATAGCTTTATATTGGTATATATTGATGACATCTTAGTTTTTAGTCCAGATAAAAATAGTCACATAGATCATTTGTATATAACACTAGAAGAATTCATAAATAATGGAATAATAATTAGTAAGAAAAAGATGGTATTAAATACACCTCACATAGAATTTTTAGGAATGGAGCTAGGAGATGGAAAAATCAAACTACAACCTCATATAGTTAAGAAAATTTTAGATTATCCAGACAAATTAGAAGACACTAAACAGCTTCAATCATTCTTAGGAATTTTAAATTATGCGCGAATGTACATTCCCAACCTTAGTAAAATAATATGACCACTATACAGTAAAACCACACCCACAGGACAAAAATATTTTAATCAGCAAGATGTAGCCTTAGTTAGAAAAATTAAGGACATTTGTAGAAATTTACCAGACCTGCAGCTTCCTTTAGAATCAGAGTACATAGTTGTAGAAACAGATGCAAGCCAGCTAGGATGGGGAACAATCTTATTAGCTAAACCTAGTAAATATGATAGTAAAAATAAAGAACGCATTTGTAGATATAGTTCTGGAAAATTTAAAGAAAAAGATACAACCATGACCAGCTTAGATTTCGAGATATTAGGAGTAGTCTATGCAATAAATAAATTTAGATTATTTTTGCACAAACCTTTTACAATTAGAACAGATTGTGAAGCAATAGTTAGATTCCATAACAAACTCAATGAGCGTAAATTAAGCACTAGAAGATGGGCAAAATTTTTAGATTGTATAGTAGGACAAGGATACAAAGTAGAATTCGAACATATCAAAGGAAGTGACAATAGGCTAACAGATTGGTTAAGTAGGAAAGTTTATTTAGAAAAAGAAGATAACCAGTTTAACTTTTGTGCAGATAATGGAGAACAGCAAGACCATGAACTTTGGGGGATTCTCTCTTCCCATTCATGAAGGCAGAACAAAATTCAGACCCTTAACAGGAATAGAGGTAGATTCAGTCCAGCAGTGTCTTTTAGATAACCTTTGGAATAGTCAGAACCACCCAGCTAAACGCCTTTCAGCCTTAAACTCTCTCAGTATATATTTTTCAAAAATCCAAAATAAACCTTTGTCAAAAAGTTTTTCTTTCTATGTAGTAGTAAAAGGAACCAAGCCTGGTATTTACCATGATTGGACGACAGAAGTAGACCCCTTAGTAAAATATTTTCCTTCACCTCAGTTTAAAGGATTTTATGATTTTGAGTCAGCGAGTACCTATGCCCGAAGACAAATAGGAACTAGTTACCATATTAGCCAGATAGCTAAAGATTACCTGGACACATTGAGCAAGATGAAGTCAACCATCTTTGCTACCAGTGGAGCTCCAGCTAGCCAGATAATTGGAAGCAGTAGTTCAGGTAGTAGTAGCAGTTCTAACCCTCAGACAGATCCTCAAAATTCTCTCCAATTGTGCAGACATTGTGAAGGCCTTACCAGAAATTTCAAGAAAATTATGGATAAAGGCAAAAGAGTCAATGAAGAGCTAGACCAGCTTCGAGACGAAGAAAAACAATTGAGAGCAACCGTTCGAACCCTAACCAGCCAGCTTAAAAAATTAGCTCCAGAAAGAACACCAATCTCCTTACCTAGCCCAGAAATCAAACAACTCACCAGTGAGGAATTTGACCAATTGAGTGCTAGAATGTATTTCTTCAGACATTCTATCATTCGATCCCTTTGTGAGAAAAGCCAAGCAATAGAAGACCTAAAACCCTATATTTATACCCTAGCCGAAGATAGCAGAAATAACGAGCTAGTTATTATTCAGCAATTTCTTCAGAACCTATCCATAGCAAGAGTAGATTTCCACCCCGGTTTAGCCTATCAATGGATATATGCTTATAAAGAGGAAGAGCAGCCCTGCCTAGATGAAGAAAACTGCAAAAGAATGCTTGGTAGATGTCAGTATAACCTAGACTTCAGCATATGCCTTTGCCAGATAAATCTAGCCACATTCGAGCCATTGGAGATAGAAATTCGAGGCAAAACTTGTTCTCTAACAGCTCCAAAATTGTTAGATTACGGCTTTGTCTCCAGATTAATTTTTTCAGAACCAGATCAAACAGATAGTTTTGGACACAAACTAGCTCATGCAGTATTAAGCGTAATGGAAGAATTTCATCCATATGTAGAAGCCTTGATAGATAGCCAAATACCAGAATGGAAAGGAATATGGTGTAACCCAGCTAAGCATAAGATCTACCTCAGAGGAACTTCAAGCTACCCAGCACTTCTCAATAGAAGACCCTGGCCAAGTAGAAGATCTCCACTCAGAGACCAGCTCAACAAATGGAGAAAGTTTGCTAGTCACTCTCTACTAGCATATAATGGAAATAATAGAATTTTAATTTGTGAAGATAGACATCAGAAGATATATTGCAATCTAGCCATCTCAGGATATCCATTCAGCCAAGAGACATTTGTCAATGAAAGTCAATACCCTAACTATAAGCATAGCGTCTCTCATGAATCACCGGTAATGGGAGAAGATGACCAAGAATGGGAGCCACCGATGGGAGATGGGGAAGACTTTTACGACCAACTCTCAGACGCAGATTTGGATGACTTAGCAGATAGAATGTATGGCTAAAAAAAAAAAAAAAAAAAAAAAAAAAAAAAAAAATTAGAGTTTAAATTAATAAAATTAAAAAACTCTAATATTTATTTATTTTTATTTTGTGGGTACATGATAAGTTTTCAGGGTTCGTTTGGGAAGTGAGTTATTTTTTTGACTTTTTGGGTTTTTAGCTATTTTATTCTGAAGTTAAAAAGTTTCGTTTAAGAATGACTTTTTGGCTTTTTTAATTTTTTGTGAGAGAAATAATGTAATGATTATGGGTTTTGTACGAGCACGAAATAATATTATCGTATAATCTTGTTGAACAAGTTTGCACTCCTCCAAACGTCGTCGCTTTTACTTCCTGAAAACACAAACGTGAGTTAGCCGGCGGGTGTGCGCCGGAAACCCTTCCGATGCCTAAGTCAGCAAAATAGACAATAGACACAAAAACTCTGTGTATTTGAAAGTAAGTATTGTGAGACCTATACATAGGTCCTTTCACGAGCTTTTATAGATTCTGTGTAACACAATCTTAGTAGGACTCTTACTCCTTAATGTAGAGTCCTCCTAGGAATCACATCTCTAAGAGACAATACTTATCCCTTAACACCCTTCTCACTGCTTTAATCAAGTGAAATGGTTTTACCTCGGTAGTATGACAAAACGACCGAGCTAACACCGTCATGTTTAAGCGGTAGATTTAACCGAGCTTCATCTAGCTCGGTTCCACCTTTCTCTTTCAATTCAACTTCCTGTACCTCGGTTCACATACTCCAACCGGGCTATCTTAGTCATTTATGACCAAGCTAACTAGGCCCAATGGCGAAGCCCATTCCACTCGGCCCACAGCTCGGCTCACCTCTACCCGGTCCTAGCTCGGCCTAGATTTACACATTTTACCCTCTCAATTGCCCCTTAATGCCATCTGCAATGCATGATTGGGATTACTTTTCTCTAGCCGAGCTAGAAACATTCAAGCCAACCGAGCTCACCTTCCATCGGGCTATCGATGAGTACGGTCCATAAATGTCTTTTCAATTGCTCTGCATGTCTAAATCGTTTTCTATTCTCTTGGACACGTGGCAAGCTCCCATTGGCCAAGCATAGTTGTCATAGCCGTCTTCGTACCTCGCAAATTTTGAACAGTCTCGCCCAAATCTGTGCTTTATACAAAAACCTTACTTTTCAAACCAAATACACCACTGTTTATCTTCTTGCACTTGTCCTCTGAGCCTCCATTTTCACGACCGTAACTCCTGTAAAGCTTGCGTTTTCACTGCCATTCTTACAGTCTTGATCTCCATCCCTTTATCTCAAAGCTGTAAGTGGCTCTAATCTTTTTCCTTTTCGTTTATTTTGTATAGTATAGCAATACATAGCATAGTATATGTATGTTTTTCAAAACACATACTAGTATAGTTTTCATATCAATGGGAAAGAACCACTTGGTCCCAAAAACCATGTAATAGATCTTTCACTGGATTCACAAACAATCTGTAAAATGATGCTTTTGATCCAAAATAATACTCCGACCGTGATAGGAACTTGTTTGCCATAGGTGCGTATTAGACCAAATTAGAAGCCTCACCCATGGATCGAGCTAAGACTTGGAGCCATCCCTTGCGTCACGACCGAACTAAAAACCATCCTAGCAATGACCGAGCCAAAAAC